>VWZK01022081.1:0-70783 GCA_013396935.1 Baryphthengus martii
TGTAGTTAAAATAAGCATAGAGGAATGACTAGTGACTACCAGCTGGCTAAAAACAGGCCTTGCTCAAACTTAAGGTTGTGTTGATTGCAAGAGGATGACAAGTATGCATTATCGTCTTCATGTCTGAGATAAAGAGGATGTAGTTTGAATTCAAATTAAGGAGATTTGGCTTTGCTTATGTTAGAGAGGAAAGAACCTGACAGAGGCTTCTGTCCTGCATCAGAAACAAAAAGCTGAAGGTGAGAGTGGGCGTTGGTGGATTTAGCGCAAATCTAAACTACCCGGTATCTTCAATGTTGGCACTTATTGAATTACTGTGTTGTTGCAGCTGGCCCTCAAAGATTTCTCATGCCCCAAGTGTCTGGGCTACAGCTTCAGTTCTCACTAGTGCAGTGAAAGTAGCTCAGTTTGTTTAGGTGGCGCAGAAACAACAACAGCAAAACCCCTTAAATAATTGTTGAGATAATATCGCTCATTTAAGATTGTATTCACTGCTACTAATTAAATTGTAGGTCTAACAAGCTAAGAGGTAAATTTTGGCACCATACTAAACCACAACAATTATTAATGTAATTAAATTTAGCTATCTATGTAGACAGCAGAATGGTGCATTTAGTATAGTATAAGCACATAGCTTAAGCTCTCTTGTGTAATGGTGCATAACACAAGAGAAAAGCCATCACTTTTTCCCTTGAGCAAAACAGCAGTAAAAAGAGAGGGTGCCTCAAAGCTACACTTTGCGGCCTTAGAACAGAAATTGCTGATTGATAACAGAGGAAACTTAATACTCTTATTCTGACTTTCTGTCTTTGTAGTAAAGCCAAGCTCTTAGAAACAGTTAATTACAGTTTCAATAAAAATATTTAGATGACAGCTGTAAGCCTTCATCATTTCTACATATATGTTACAGAACTCTTTTGTTGTTTCAGTATGTGTAAAGGACGATGTTAAGATGAACAAGTAAGAACAAATCTGACATCCTTACAGTTACTATCAGCAAAAGCCCTGGGAAGAAGAGACAGGTTGTTTGGTCTCATCCCCTTCAAGTTTAACTGAACATAGTGTGAATTATTGGTGAATTGCTGTGTCTCAGTTGGTATTTCCTTACAGGCTGCACGTGCTTCATAGCATGTGTGGATAGGTAGTCGCTGAGGCACACTGAAGACAAGCAAAAAAAAAAAAAGCAGCCCACAAACCTTTTTTTGTCTACCTAATCTGGTTATTAATCAAGGTTTGAAATTAATTTAGGCTGTGCTACTCTGGTTACAGTTCTGTGTAAGAATACTTAGGCATTTATTTCGTTCCCCAAAGGTGATAGACTGATGAGAATTGCCCATTGCCAGTATCGAGGCTCTTAATAACTTGCTGCCATGCGTGGCCAGCGCACTGCAGCAATCCCCATTGAATCAGCTGGCTGAAGTGAACTAAATACTGTCAGCATCCTAGAGGCATTTTATTGATCCTGGAATCAGACTTCATCTTTACCACATCTCAGGTAGCTGCTTAGTTGATGCACGTTGGTGCTTGCTGTGCTACCAGTGTGACTGGCTTGGGTTGAGAACAGCTGGCGAGGATTACCTTCCTCTAGGCTGTCATGCTGGCTTTTACAACTGATTTTTTGGCAGGGTGAAGGATTGAGCTACGTTCTGCAGCTGGGGAAGATGCTGACATGGCTAATTCCCATCCTTTTGTGGCTTTGCAAACTCCCTGCCAAATGCCTGCAGTTTTGAAGAGCTGTGCTGTATACAGAGGAAATGGTTCTCTTCAAGCCTAAGGGTTGATGGGGATTTTAAAGAGGTTTTCCAGGGATCGTAGATTTTTATCGAGCAGTATTTGAAGACAGGTTCTGTTTTGGACTTATGGTTTAATGTATATATTTTCATGAGATGTGTTAGCAACAGATGTTCCTTTGGGAAAATAAACCTATCCCTTGACAGTTTGGGATGTTTTTCTTTGTTTTTTTTTTTCTTAAGCTCATATGTTTGTAATTAAGACCTGTTCTGCCCCACCAAAAATACTGTTTGGCAGTGCTCTTGTACTGTGTCCTTTATTAACAGTGAAATAATAATATACTGTCAACAATTTCAAGCAAACTGAAGAGCAGGACAATGCCATCCACATATGCTGTAGAATGAAAAATCCTGAAGGCAGGAACTGGGGAATATCCTAGGGAAGTGACAGTACATTTTCAACACACCTCTTCACATCAGTTATAGCCATGTATTCTGATGCTTATTCACACTCAGTTCCTGACCTATTCGTAATACTTTATTTAGCCTTGTTTTCATACATAGTGTAATTTTCTGGTATTATTAATCAAAACTGAGAAAAATTTTGATATTTAAAATACACATTTTTGTTAACTCTGTTTTACTCTGCTCCTTGGTTTCCTTCCTGAAAACTTATTTCACATAAATGCGAGGAAGGTCTTGAGAGGGCTGTTTACTTTGACAACAAATTCAACAGCGTTATATAACAGATTTATTTGTGCCAGTGAACTTGAAATATATAGTTGTGAATATTCACGATGGGGATGAAGGTTCTGCTTATCCTCTAGGGAAGCCCATAACACACCATGTACCTGAGAGTCCAGCTAGAATAGCTGGGGACTTGAATATTCAGTACTGCAGTGTATTGTGTGCAAGGATTATTTACGAAATGATTCACAAGTAGTATTTAATCATGCCTTTCAAAAAATCATTCAACCTGCCTGAAAAAGCAGATAAATATCAATGCAAGTTTTGCTTAGACTGAGTTGTTTTTTGACTAGCTAGCCCAGTAGGAAAACCAGTGCAGAGGATGTCGTATTTTAATGCATGGAGAAAAATGGTTGGGAGGAAACTGCTAAGTGTGCATGCCTGTTTTGTTGGAAACTTCTAACAGTGTGCAAGCCTGTCGTGTAATGGGATAGAAAGAAAATAAGCAATAGGTGAAATCTGTCATGATCTGCTGTAGCTGGTCTTGGTCCAAGTTCTCAGTTTACCATTACCCAGCAGCATGCCAGGAAAAAAGCTATAACTCTTTTGTTTTGAAGTGTTTGGTAAAACTTTCCCTGAATTAGTCTAATGGGAGGATATTCCACTCTGAGAAGTGATTTTTGTATTTGATGCCCCTGTAGAATGAAGTCTCTCCTCTTATTACTCAATTGCACCAGAATCCTCTGGTTTAGAAAGACAAACTGTTGTCCTCTACATAATCAAACTTCATCCTTGCCAAGGTGACTTGGGAATGAGGTGTCAGCAGACTCATTCTTCTCTCTTGTATCAAGTACTCAAAGGTACTTGATTTGACTCAGAATCAAAATCAGATCTTAAAATGAGACAAATGCCCAGGCACTAATTGCCAAGCTGGTAGGGAATTCAGTGCACTGAAAGTGAGAGCCAGGGAGCTGCTGAAGCACAAGGTCATGTCCAGAGCAGGATGCCAGCTTCATGAGTTCATCGGACCCATGGTGGGATGTGTGTGATTCGTGCTTGAGGCTGCTGGTGATGTGCTGCAGTGAGGGCAGAGGAAGGAAGGAAGAGAGGAGGGAGCGGGAATGTGGATGGAACAGCAAACCACAAAAACGTCTCTTTGATCTCTGGGGGTAAGAAAAAAGCACTTAGTGAAAGGAGGCGAGTGGGGAAAACCATCCAGCTGAACTATTGGTGAGCTAAACTGTAGGACCTCAAAGAAGTGAGCATAGTAGTTACGATTGCGTAGTACCATAACCACATTTCAGACGTATTGAACAAACACATAACTAACTGCAAGTTTTCTCTATAGATTACCAAACCCTCCTCAAGGATAACATTTTGTGCCCTTCCTCCTATTTCATTAGTTACTCAATGCAATGGTTTTGGAGAAGTTCCAAAAAACACAGTTGCACAACTGGAGTTGTTTGCATATTTTCATAGTCTTGAATAACTTGCATCATGATATATCATAACTTGGTTTTTCCAGAGAAACTTTTACTTTCTTTGATCATTTGGAGTCATTTTTCAGAAAAGATTCCTCTCTCATGTCTTTGGATTCTTTGTGGTTACAGAGTGTGCGAGCTGTGCCGTGTTTAACAGCACATATGGTGTGTTGAGACTGACATGATTCCAGGGCTATGCCACCGTGTGGTACGTAGAAAGGGAATTAGGGATGAGAATATTGTTTGTTGCCAAAGAAATAAAGTCTGAATTCCTTCCTGAAAGCTGCAGCTCCTGATGTGTTGGCACTGTCTGAGAGCTCAAAACCATGAGATAAGGCAGTGGATCTTGCAGTGGAGACTGGCCTTCTCCAAGGCTGTGCAGAACGTATCTTTTGGAGACATCTGAAAATCTAGGAAAATTCCATCTGAACTTCGTGTTTCTTCAGGTTCTCCCTTTCCCATCTCTCTCATTTCTTCACTTGTGCAAATGTTCACCTCTTTGGCAGCCATATGAAAGAGAGTAACATTCATGTTACTTGATTGTAATTGGGGATTGGACTTGATGATCCTTTGAGGTCCCTTCCAATCCCTAACATTCTGTGATTCTGTGATGTTGATCACTGGGCTGCAGTCTGAGATGGGGACTCACATTGCAGCCTTTTGCGCTGGACACCAGCCCCAGGACAGACCAGCCCCAGGACTGCTATGGAACAAGTTGATAGGTTGCTTTTCCCTCTCAACCACTCCCAAAGAGTTGAAAATGTGTCACAATATCATAGTATTTGGTCTTGTCAACCTGATAGGATTTTTTTTTTAACTGCAGGAAGGTGCCATGGATGTTAGTGGAGCAGCAGTACAGGAGGTGATTGGGATTTCAAGCCTTTGTCTGAGACCCTGCTTAGTATCTCCCTTGCTGTTATTTCACTGGCTGTGTCAGATTCTCTGGCTTTTGGAGCTATCAGAATATGCTTGTATTTCTAGAGAGAGAGAAAAATGTCACTCTAGATTAGCTTTTCAGTGAGTTTTTTTTGATTCACTCAAGAAAACATTAACTTAATATTATAAATGGAATCCATATGAATGTTTTCATTCTTTCGTCCGTTGTTTTCTGTGTGTTGCAAAGGGGTAAAGGAGATTACCCTCTGCAGCAGTGCAAGACATCAAATTCTTCATGGCCCTGTGCCAAATGTTGCCCTGTGGCATTTCAGCACAACACAGTGCAGCTTGTTGCCATTAAGCTATGGGGTTTTGTTCAATGTTCGTATCTAAATGCACCTTCCTCTTCCTGAAAAATTAAGTGGTTGAAGTCCAAATAGAGTACGTGTAGAGTGTAGACTAGTGTTCCTTTGTGTTTTCTCCGGTGGACTTTTCCAATTTTGTTCCTTAAGACACAGAAAGTAGCTGGTGTTCACGGGCCTTTCACCTTTGAAGGAGTATAGAATTGGGCATGGATTTTTTTGTTTAAGATAGAAAGTAAATCAAGTCACTATTACAACAATTTTTTTACTGCATCCACAAAGTGCGTGCATAAGGCTACATTGTTCTAACATGACGCCTTAACTTCAAGGGTGTTAGAGCTGTTGTGATTTAACCCCAGCTGGAAACTAAGCACTACATATTCCCTTGCTCACTTCCCTCTGGTGGGATAGGGGAGAGAAGGATAAAAGTGAGAAAACAACTTATGAGTTGAGATAAAGAGTTTAATAGGTAAAGCAAAAGCCACAGCAAGCAAAGCAAATCAAGGAATTCGTTCACTCTTTCCCATCAGCAGGTGGAAGTTCAACCACCTCCAGGAAAGCAGGGCTCCATCGCACTTAACAGTTACTTGGAAGGCAAACATCATTACTACACACGTCATCCTCTTCCTCATTCTTCTCCCAGACTATATGCTGAGCATGGCATCATATGGTACGGAATATCCCCTTGGTCAGTTGGGCTCAGCTGTCCCAGCTGTCTCCCATTCTGGCTTCTCATGCACCCACAACCTACTTGCTGGTGGGATGAGGCGAGAAGAAGAAAAGGCCTTGACTCTGTGCAAGCACAGCTCAGCTGTACTGAAAACATCCCTGTATTATCAACACAGTTTTCGACACAAATCCAGGACAGCTCCATACCAGCTACTATGAAGAACAGTAACTGTATGTCAGCCAAGACTAGAACAAGAGCTTTTCAAAGGTTTGTGCTATGCCAAGTTAACTTCTTGCATCTATCGCTTGGTTCTGCTCTGCCATTTTCCTCCACAGCTGAAATTCTTCACATCCTGGGCAGGAGACTATGCTTTGTGCCCTGACACAGCCACCCTGCTGCAAAGTTTCAAACCTTTCCTTATCTCAAAGGACAGTTCCAGCTTCCTTTGAATCCACACTTTTTCACAGTAACTAACTGATTGCTTTAGGAAAACTATGGCATCTCTCCATTTCCTTTTTATTAGCTTCTTTGTTCGATTTTTGTAGGAATCATGCTGAGAAAGTCTGTCTTTTTACAACTAAAGATAAACCTTTTTCTTAGACTTTTTTGGTGTAAAAGTGTATTTGCATAAATGAGACTTGTGTTTCTGACACTAACAAGTCTGATGGCTTGAAATGGAAACCTCTGTGGTTCTGCTGTTGCCCATTCCTGACCTTGCAAGTAAGGTGATAATGAAAAGAAATTTTTTCTAATTTATTAAAGATGCCATTCAACTCTGTAGCTGCTAGTTTCTCTTCTATGGCTTTTTTTTTTTTTTTTAATTGCTTATTAGAAAAACAACTGTCATACTGAGGAAAAGAATTAGGGCTATTTCAAGCATATTATTTCACTGTTTCTTGCCAGTGGGAGACTCAAGGAGGGGGTTGGGGGTTTACAGTGGCTAGACAGACCATTAAATTGGTATTAAACACTTTTCCATATGAAGGAAGTCCCTTTCTGCCAAAACTCCAGGAGCAGAGGGATCGGTTTCAATGCAAGTACTGCTGGGATGGGGCTAGATAAACTTTGAAAAATTAAGAGGTCACTAGGGTCAGGGTGCAGGCTTCAAAGCCCGTCTGGCTGGCTTCCTTATAGACTCTTGGAGAGTTGGCACATCAGAGCAGCATGACGTCTTGCATAAACATTTGATCCTCCTGACCGTTTTTTTCCGTGGTATTAACTTACTTAAGAGAAGAAAAAAAAGTATATAAAATTGACCAAAGCTGTTTTATATCAATTTTCACCATGGAGAACCACAGAAAGATTCCTGTGTCTTGTCCAAAACAAAAAGGAGGGCAGGGGGAGAAAAAGCAGGTTGCCAAACTACTTGTATAGATTCACAAACTGCTCTAGCTCCTAAAATAGCAGCACAACACAACAGAGGTCTCCTCTGAAACTATGATAGAATGGGCTGCTATTGATTTTTCAGCTGGTTAATCAAGTAGAAAAGATAAATAATATAAACTCCACAAATCTGGAAAAATGGAAACGAATGCTAAGGGGTTGCTTTAAAACATCAAATCAAAAAAATGTGAACAGGCTGGCTAAATTGCCAAAGCAAAGAGAACCTGAATGGAGCAACACTGTCGGGATTGGAGGCTGAGACAGACAGATCCTGGGTCGAACGGGAGTTGGGACTACATGATGAAGGGCACAGATATATTTTCATGTTGCTTTTTTGTGTCCTTGGCTTTGGGGCCACAGGTCAGTCATCCCATGGCAGCTAGTATGGTTCCAGGGTTGCTTAAGCTGCGTGCTGTCCTCTCTTGAGACCACTGTGTGCAGTGCAGTTATGCTTTCTGTTTGGAAACAGACAATGAAGGGTAATAATGTCCTGGCTAAACTGAGTAAGGTGAGGCTGAAGCCTTGGCTTTCTGGATATGTTTCACTTTCCTGAAAGCCAGAGCCAAGACGAATTAAGGATTTGGCCCATAAGTTCTATTGTTAAGAACAATTCTACTGCCTGGCTTGGCTTTCATTCACTGAAAAAAAAAGGTTCAACTTCAAAACACTAATCTCAGTTCAGTAAAAACAAACTAGCAGAAAATCCAGACTAGCAGAAAATCTTTGCTGTGCTGTCGTAAGCTTCCCTTTTTATATGCTGGAGTTTGGGTCATGCTTTAACATAGGGTATAGATTCTTGAAATGAACTAATGATGTTACTCTTCTGAACCTGACCGTGAGAAAGTGCCTTAATGTTTCTGTATGCAACTCAGTGCAAACTTAGACTGCACTCTGTACAGGAATCCACCAGTGCAGAGCTTTGTGATTGCAGGCAGCTCTGCTAATTTCCTGGGGAATATGTGTGGTATATCTGCGCTAGCAGATGGTATTGTAGTAGCAGAGCTTAACTCTGAGAGAATTTGGTGCCTTTAAACAGTGAAGCAGCTCAGGAGTCTAGATTGTCAATACAGGATCACAACAGTTTGTTAAATCTGCTGGTTTGTTGTACTAAAAAAAAAAAATTAATATTTAAACCAAATTGCTTTCTATTCTAAATCCAGAAATTAGTTTTTCATAAACAGAACTCCATTTGCAGAGCTGTTTTGCTGTTTCTGTTAAACAGTGGTGCCTGTCTTCTTTCCTACAGCTATATAATCTTTTCTGGAAGTCCTCAAGGGCTAGATGCTACAACTCTATGTCTATAATGTGACCAAAAAGCAGTTCTGTCCCCTTCGATGCATGACAATTTGGTCATAACATGCATATGTGCATACATGTAATGGTACAGGAGTGACAGCTTGCTATGGATCTATACCTTTCATATGATCAAATGCACTTTGGAGGTGATAGGCTCACATTGGGAAACACATGCATTCCTGCCATAAGGCTGGAAGAAAATTGTATATGGGGGTACTTGGGGTTTATTGGATAAAACATCTAAATCTAGTAATCTGAGTAAAGAAGGAAATTCCAGGTTATATTCCATTCTGTGATGTGTCCCCTACTGAGATAGTAATAAAGGAAGAGCCTGTAACGACATGGCAGAGTAGTGGATGCAACACTTGGCAGGGCGGGTGGGGATGTGTGTAAGCAGGGTCAAATGACATGATAAAGGCAAGCAGAAAGATTCAATATATTGTACTAAAATCTGAAAATAACTCAGGGATATAAAATCTACAGCATGGGGGTGGTGGGAGTAGAACTTAAAGTGCAGTGGAGACCACAGAAATGACCATAGTCCTTTTTTTTATTTTAACCACTTACAGGAAGTTGATGAGTCATCGTCTTCCAGAGCTCTTTGATTTACTAGTGAGGTGAGTTTCCTGCTATGGAAATTAGAACCAGCAGAATTGTCACAGAGTGAGGAAGAGTGTGCACAGACATTTATGTAAACTCTACAAGGAGGAGGTAGCAGCCCTTTGGGCTGAGGGACAGCAACGTGCCAGAGATAAAAAAAGTCAGAGAGCAAGAGTGATGTTAGCCCTTAGAAGGTGGAAAAAAAAATATTGTGAGAATTTCAGACACAGAATGGACACAGGTAACTGAAGCATTCTGAACTTATTTTTATACATTTCTGAGTGCAGAAAATTTCACTCTTGAAACTATTGCTATGGCAGTTCACTAAAAGGTCAGCTGTGCATTAAGTCACAGAGCCATGTTAATTTGTTCCACATTGGGCCTGAAGTCTACAATTAGGTGAAACAGAATTTTATGGAAACTTCTTTACTGAAGTAAAAGCTCAGATTTTCAGGTCCTGTCATCTGTGTACACTTTCTGGATCTGACCAGCAGTTCTGCCATAGAATGTGGAAACCTTATGGCAGACAGACAGTGAAATGTGTATTATTGTTTTATATGTTTTTATTTTTAATACAGTTTCGTGGTTTGGGGTTGGGTTTTTTTTTAATCTCTTCCCACTTGAAAATGTTCTCAGAAGTTGGAACTGACAGTGAAGCCCAGCAAAAGGTTAAAACACTCCTAACAAAAATGCAGCCCATCAGGCTGTCTGCGTTTATCTGCCTGTGTATTGTTTGACCCTCTGAGGAAAAGGACAGGTCACTTAGAGGTGACAGACCTTCCTTAGCTGAACTGCTTGAGGCTTTGAACTGAAGTATTTTTATATGAAGTGTGTGGGTATTGTTACAAATAGAGACTGTATTGAGCATTAGCAGTACAACAGGATAAAGCTCTGTTTAAAATAGTCTTGAATTATTACACTGCCGCAAATAAGATGGAATGTGCTTCATGTTTACTCATCCACATATTCAAACAACCTTTCTAATGGTTCACAACATCTGAAGTAGTGTTCACAGAAAACCAACAGAAGACCAGCATGTAAATGTTTTTTCATGCTTGACTGGGATTCAAACTGGCACCATGTGTTCAAATACCTCAGTTTCCATGAAGCTGGTTTCCATTCCGAGCTTTGCAGATCAGACCAGCCAAGTTATTAGCCAGGCATTATTCATCCTTACTAGCTTAGATAAAACATTCGTCACCATCGTGTTAATATTTGTTATGTGAGTTCATTTTATGGTTGGGTTTATTTTCCATTTTTTTTTTCTGCTTCTTCAATACCTCCTCAATTTCTTGCAAGCCTTAATTTGAAACTATCGAAGTTTATTATTTCAACTTCCAAAGATGATTATTTGCCATCAAGTAAGCAATCTTAGCTATGTACTTGCTGACATTCCTCCACAGTAACACTCTGCCCCTATTTTATCACTCATGGAATAGCTTTCTAATCCTTTTTGTGGGTCTTTTTTAAAACAGCGTTCTTAGATAGTAGATAATAACATTTGTTATAAAATGAAAGTAAAACCAATTAAATCTGCCTTATTGTACTTACAAAAGATTGATGTGTGTAAAGTCTAACAGCTTATTTGTGGATTTTAATCTGAAAGTGCCCTGCAATAACATTTTCTTGTTCTGGGAACTAGCCGTAATAGAGAAGCGACTGCCTGCAGAGATGCTGAACTAAATTAAAGTATTGTGTGCTGGTATTCTAGCATCTGCCTCATATGTTAATCTCTGAAAAATGCTTGAAAATACCCTAAAGTAGCAGCCATTTCTTTGTTTAAGTTTGAAAGCTTTTTGTATGGGTTTTCATTAATGCTGTAGTGCAGAAGCTTCGCTGTTCGATAAATGAATTGAACAGAAGCTTTTGCAAATGAAGAACAGATTGCAGTTTTCCCATTTCAGACTCCATTTTATTTTTGTTGTTTGTAAAGGATTTAAATTTGAGCTCTAGGGACCTAGGTTTTACTATGCTGCTTCAACATACGCGTCCCCTGCTAGAAAGAAGCAAAAGAGTTGGACTTAAATGAATACTGCAAAAATTTAAATATGTTTTCTGAGTGATTGAGGATTTCTTACCCTGCCTTAGTCTTTCTCTTGAGTTATATTTGCATATATGAGATTTTAAGTGCATAGTTTCTCTGAAAGGTGGGTTCTGAAAATGCTTCATCTTCATTGCAAAAGTCTCTCATTTTTCTTCTCCTTTATAATATTTTTATTCATCCAGCCCTGGATCAGAAACAATACCATGTGATTTACAATTGTATGTGACATAAATAGTTGAAGCTGTAAGAACAGCATGTAGTAAACAAACAGACTGTAGGCAGTAATATATTTGAATACAGGATTTTTATGCATGAATAATCCATGAGTTTATAAAAATCAGTCTGTTTATAGATAATTTAGGAATAGAAGGATGCTTAAATTCATGAAATAACTTCTCCCGCTTAAAAAACAATTCCATAAAATGCAAGAAAATAAAATAGTTATGACGTACAGATTTGCCAAATTTAGCCATTGCTATTTCAGAAAATAAAGTATGCATCTATTAGGACAAGGCCTGCCAATAAGGTGTGTATTTCCGAGTGCACTCCCCTCGTTGCTGACCTGTGCAGTGGTTCCGAAGCTGCCGGTGAACATCCTCAAACGTCTTCCTACAGTTGCAATTCTGCTGGCTGAAAATTTTATTGCTTCCACCTTCTTGTCCATTTCTCTTTCCTGTCCTTTAATACCCGCTTTTAGAGCTGCTGGAGGAACTCCTCATGTGGCCACTCCTCAATCCATTTTCAAGAAAGGGACTAGCCTGGCAAAAACGTGTTATCTAAACTGTTTAGGAGATTATGTACATTAGCAGTTTCATGACCAGATCTGAAGGGGCAGTTATGTCTGGAGTAAGAAAATAATGTTTCCATCACCTTGCTATGTGTCTAGACTGGTGAATAAGTTAAGCATTGTCAAGTAAATTATCAGTAAGAGGAGAAATGGCAGGATGTGCATCCTGGCACACAACATAGTTCTGTTTAGAGGTACCCTTGGAGTGTCTGGGCAATCAAGGCAGAGTGTAGGAAGGGCTTCTGTTGTATAAGAAGGACCAGTATCTATTTGTCAATCTAGCCTGAGAGAATGCAGGTGTTTTAAAAATAATGATTATGACATTTCTGAGCCTTTCTCTTCATTGTTTTTCTTCAGCCAAAAGCATCTGTTGAATTTGAACTAAGTTATATTAGTAGCTTATGACTGATTTGAAAATGAGTTTTATTGGTAAGAAACTTTTTTCCTTCTCCAAACAAACAAGCTAGTCCGAGCTCTTTTCTGCTTCTGATGTGAGTTTCTTTAGCAGTCTATAACAACCTCGGTGTGCCTTTCACCTTAGGTCTCATATACTTAGAAACAATACTTGCAAAGAAGGAAAAATTAATAAAGTACTTCCAATAAGAAAAGCCCTTTACTTGTTCTAAGCAGGAATAATAAAAGCTAGTTTTAAAATGCTTACAAAGGAAACAATTTGAAATGGGAAATCAAAAAAGGACTGTGAAGAGAAAATAATGAAGGGATTAGGAGAGCATGGTAGTGCATCAAACTCTGAGGTTCCTTATATGTATTTAATTAAGAGCTGATAAAGTAGGATTTAAATATGTGCAAACTAGACATGGTAGAAACTTGTTAATCTGCACTCTAATAATTTTAAGATTTTATAATTCATTAAACAAAAAATAAAATAAAAATAGAAGATCCCTTCTGCCTCCCAGCAATGTTTTAAACCAGAGGCAATAGTGAAATAGCCAATTATTAACACTTGGTTTCTTTGGCAAGTATACCGGAAAGCAGTGACTAACACGTGTGACAGTGTTATGAGGGATTAAGTGCTGGATCGTAATTATTAATGCACCATAAAATGTACTTCATTTTATTTTTGCATACTACTCTTTCAGACAGCGCCCGGTGCAACTCCCTGAGATTTTCACCGATTTGGACTTGGTCATAAGTAATGATTTGCAAGAACTCTTGGGCATTAAAATCGCAAATCGCCACCCGCCACCAGGTCAAAGGCCTGATCTTAGAAGCTTTTGAAAGCGTGCCTGGAAATTCCCTGGGATTGTTTCAGTTTTCTCTTTCAGAAGATTTTAGCCAGTTGTGGTGGAAAGAGCAGTAGGTCAGCTCTTTTGCTCACCGTGTCTGCAGTGTTCACGCATCAATACAGGTGAGGGAACCAAGAATGTTCAGGTTTAGGTTTGTGTGATTTTTTTTTTTTTTTTTTTCCCCTAAAGTAAATCTTGATGGGTCAGCTCTTACCCATTATCATCACTGTTATTTATTTTTAATCAATGTAGGCCTGATTTTATTGCCCACTCTGACTTGTGCAGTATATCCAAATCACATTGTCTACTGATGCAGTTTTAGCATTTCTTCCTTCAGGTTTAATTACATAGAGGGTAAATTGAAATTGACGTTACTCTAAAACTATAGTGAGTAGTAAATTAATATTTGACTGTTTTTTCAGCCACTTTTAACCTGTTATGTTATGTGAAATATTTTCAGTGTTCCCAGTTGAGTGTGTTCATACAGAGTCTAAGAAATATATCATTGAAATACAGAAAAATTCCAAAGACACTTTGTACATTTAATTAATTTTGCCATTAGATTGAGATGTTAAATATGTTTTTATTTCTAAACTGTTTACTTAAATGAATTATGAATCAGTGTTCATTTTTTATTGCCACCAGAGTATTTTAGAATATTTGCCTTTGAATAGCAGTTGTGTGAGTTGACCTTGGTGTGCTGCACTAGCTTCATACTGAATCAGGAAAAAAAAAAAAGAAAATTGCCATGTGAACATGTCAGATGAAGATGTTCCAGTCTGCTTTAATCCTGACTCCAGTTACCTGGAAACTGTCTGTATAGTTATATGTATAAACTTGAGGGGATGGTCCATTGAGCCAAATTTCATTATCTGCCAGGTAATTACAGCCCTTATCTTCAGCAGGGAGTTACCCTTGTAGAGCTCTGGGCAGAGTAGGACCCATTTGTGTTTGTACTTCTCCGGTGGTGTATTTGTTTAATCAAACATACATTTCTGCAGCTTTCATTTTACAGCTAGAAGGCCTGTAGCAAGCTGGCATTTCCATTGTGATTCCGATTCAGTTGAAATTAACATGAACTTCTGTTCAGTAGCGAATGTTTAATATGTTAGATGAAATGGTACCTTGATAAACTGACTCCAAGGATTGTTATGACACTTCTCGTCTGCATCCTACTACGTGATTAAAACTACAATAGTGCCTTATAGTGTTAGTTCTATCTTGTGCTGTACTTTTCTGACATAGGGAACCAACCAGATCAGCTTTTAAGGCAAAACTTGTTTAAAAACAAACAAACCTCTCAAAACCGAACACCTCACACAAAATAAAACACGCACACGCACACACACAAAGTCACCCCCAGACAATGGGAACATCTGTTCTAATTGCTGCAGCAAATGATAAAGATCAGAGTAATTTTCAAATGGCGTAGGAAATTATTTTAATTATTTTGCTGCTTTATTTGAATCTATTTGTGTTTTCAGTGAAACAAGGGCTCTCTTGGAACTAGCACACATTAGAAATGCTTAGAAAATGCTCGCACTGCATCTTATGGGGAAAACCCAAGCGACCAGTAACAGTAAGTGTTTCGGCCATGCCAGGTGTTGCAGACGTTGGCGAAATCCAGATCCTTCACAAAAGGATGTCTTTTTTAGTTTCAGTCTTTTGAGGAAATGTAGGTTCCTACAGTTCCATTACACCAGCAGAATTGAGGATCTAGCAAGAAATCAATAGGCCCTGGTAACTTAAATCTTTGCCTTTCAGGTGGTCTGTGTTTCTAAAACATATCTCATGTTATGCATTTGCCAGGACTCATTTCAGCCCAAATTAGTTTGCCCATGTTGTAAGAGCATTTTCCCCTCTAACAGAATGAGATCAGTCCATCTTGTCAAGAACTTTTCTTCTACTATTTCTTTGCAACTGGCCTAGGCTCTCTTCAGTATCCTGCTTTGCCTTTTCCTCCCAAGGCTTGTGAGGAAGTCTGCTCAGGCTGAGGCAGCACAAGTCTGTTGACAATGGAGAGATGCCCTAAGAAAGGCCATAATAGCACAAGCCAAGTGTTAGGAATTTCCTGCAACATTCCCTGGCCAAAAGGAGACCTGCAATAAGACAAAAACATTATCCTGGTAAGAATATGTTTAAGGATGGAATTATTAACAATGATAGAAGAACAGGCATGGAAACATTAAATTAAATGGAGGTAAGTACACAAACCTGTTCTTGCTGTGAGTCACTACTAGTGATTTTTAAAGGAAATATGACTGGGCAGCACCAACTTTATTTTATATTGAACTGATCCTAATGACAAATATCATCGCCTTCATTTCCAAAAAAAAATCTCTCTCACAGGTTGGCACTGAAAAGTTGTGGGGCCTTTGCTGTCCCATGGTGTTCAGCCCTCCTGGAAGCTGAGCCTTCCACAACTGTGTGGAGACTTGTACCACAGCTGAGGGCACTGTCTGCGCTAAGGCAAACCATGCAGCGTGGGCAGGAGTTCTCTAACCTTCCCCCTGTGGTGAAGCTAAGAGCCACCTTCATGCTTTAGTTTTAGAGCATGGCTGACAAAGTAATTCATCTCTTATATATTTTACTAGTGTAGTTGTTCAGGCAGTAGGTTTTTTTCATAGCAGGTTATAATTGAGATTGTGTATCTCTGAAAAAAAAATAATGTCTTGAATTTCTCGTAGTAGTTAAGATATTTTTCATTCTATTTTTTAGCAATTTTTAAATGTTGTTGCCTCACTAGTAAATATCAGTAATTTAAGATTCCTGGAGCTTGTTGGGTTTTTTTCTCAGATAAATGTTTCCCCTAAGATTAAGCTTGAAATAAATTACTTCATGTTGTTGCCCATTTCTTGTGTTCATGGGTAAATTAAAGTGTCTTGTTCCCTATCACTGATTTTTCAAATGTTAGCAATTAAAATTGCAGAAGCATTGTTAATGCTCAGGATTCAAGAGATGTTGGTGGACACATCAGGTTTAGACAGGGATTTGACAGGTAAAATTTAAAGTAAGAATGGTTGTTTCTATACTCTTTGTTTTTAATTTTAGCTTTACTGGCCTTTCAGATGTGCTTTAAAGCAAGATAGATTATGAAAATATTTGCCACAATTTATTGGCATATATCCCTAAAACAGGAACACATGAGATGAGAAACTTATTCGTCTGGAAAGATGTGTATAATGGCTGATACCAAAAGCTGTTCACCCATCCTCTAACCTGAGAGCTATTACTAATTTCATTATAGGAGCTGATATTACTTTTTGTGCTGTAATCTGACTTTGGTTTTTTCGCTTGTACTAACTCTGAAGCTCATTCCTTATGCTGATGAGCATCTTCATATAGTCCTGAAACTCAGCCTTGTCCTGCATGTCTTTCCCTGTTTCTCCTACGTTGCTACCTTGTGAACGGTTTCTCATAATTACAGCACACTTTTCTGGAGACATCACATCTTCTGTCCTGCCAGACACAGTCCTCGGAGTCTCAGTAGCTGGAGGGCAGCCAGACAAGATTTTGCAGCTGCTTTGTGAAAATCTCAGTGGCTGAGACCTCAGTGATGTTAGGGCCCTCAGACATATCCAGATGTCGAGAATTCTTACAGGGCCTATCCTGAGCTTTGAAATATTCACTAATTCCTGCAAATTAGTGCACCCTGCACTAAAGAACGTGTAGTTCTTTGGCTGCACCCTGCCTAATGAACGTGCCTACACTGTACTTTAATATCTATTCTATCTCCAGTCCAGACTCCCTAGCACATACAAGTTTAGAAAGAAAAAAATTGCTGTAAGCAGTTTTATACTCAATTATATACAGGCCAAGCCTGGTATAAGAACAGAGCTGATTAAAACCTTCTCTAATGTATTTCTAGCTGTTTGATATATTTTTCAGATACTGAAGTGTTGGCTCTTGCTATACCTTCCTGTACCAATAGCCAGAGTAGTAAATTGTTGATATACCACCATGACATGTCTTGTGATGGTTTTTCCATCCTTGGGAAATTCCCGTAGAAGATTCGAAGCTTGTCTGAAAACTGTTTTGCACTTTTGGAACAGTTTAAAGAAACTGCCTCCCATCAGCGAGTCGAGCCCATTGTTTCTAACAGATGATTGCACTCCTGTCTCAGAACTGCAGGAATCCACATCTGAGCCTTAACCTGACACAGAACATTTGAGTGAGGTCCTTTAACTCCGTGTTTACTATTTCCACCCAATTCAGTATGCCTGCTTCTGTGCCAATGCCGAGCACTCTGGGCAGGGACATCCTACAGTCAGCACCCAAGTCTCCAAGGGTTCTCTCAGATGACGATATAGATGTCTCTTCCCTGAAGTTTTCTAATCCAACTATTATGAATAATACAAAGCATGTTAAGAATGTCTGATCTAGTGGAAGGGGCAGGTCCCTGAGTTGAAAGTTAGGACTTCTTAGGCTTTACCTCTGACAGGGGAGAGATGGGATCTGTTGCATTACTCTGGGAAAGTTATTCTGCTTAGTATATCTGTTTGTGCTCCTTTTGTCAGATTTTTTTTTTTTTTTTTGTCTTCTGTCTTGGACTGCAGGGTGTTTGAAACATTTAACTTTTTTTTTTCCTATTTATAATCACTTAAGAGGTGAACCTGTCCTCCATCAGAGCCTGTGGAATTTTCTGCACTGCAGTGAAAACTGGAAAAGGGCATTGTAAGATACACTGTGTTGTAAAAACCATTTACTTGCATGTTTCCTCAAATTTGTATATCTCATTGGTGATTAAAATGTAAGTCTGTATTTTGATATCAAAGTTAAACCTAACAAAATCCTATTTTTTCCCCATCATTTTCTCTTCTTCTATTTCAGTGTTCCTTACATGAGTCCTAAAAATATTTCCATCCTTCTGCTTTTCATGTAAATGTAGGGATTGTCCTTTATTTTCAGAAAGTCACTCTGGGAGCTCAGTGGCTAGAGAAGTTCGGGGGGGACTTTTGTGTCTGTTGCCCAAGTGCAGTCTTTGCTGTCAGAGAGTGGGGCAGTGGTTCCAGGTGATGCTTGGGGAATTGGAGAAGCTGATGCCCAGGAAGGATTAGCAGTATTTGGATGTGGGGCCCCACCTCAAACTTCCTCAGCAACAGGAGAATTGTATTCTCTGAGCTCTCTGTTGTGGTCCTTTAGTGCTTTCTTACAGAACACACAATTTTCCTTTGAGCTGTCTGGTACACTTTACCAGTTGGAAACAGCTTTCTTTCATTCCACCAACTCTAATCAAAGATGGCATTTGTCTTGTCTTCCAAGTCTTACTATCTTTACAGTAAATTCATATGCCTTTTGAAACTGAGCATTATCTTCATGACTTTACTTTTGCCTGTTCAGACAATTGTCTAGATTAAAAAAATGCAAAACAATTATAATAACCTTGTTAAGTTTCTGAGAACATTTGCTTTCCTAAACCATTTGAATCTCTTTGTATTGGCTGTTTCTCCAGCAGGTTTGTGATCTCATCTTTTATTAAACTTGATCTGACTTCAGTTGTGAACAAAAGTCAGATATATTAGTTTCCTAACATCTCTTTTACCCAGTGGCACCCACTTCGGTGCTTCTGAGAGCTAATTTTCTTCCAGCCACACAACTGCTGTCTAAGTAAGGCAGGTGAACTTCGCCTCTGGAGTTCACCTTTTCTTACTGTTAGTAAGTGAGCATGGTTTGCTTTGAGTGGTTTGCTGTTGCCTTTAGTTTTCCCCTTTCCCCTTCTCTGAGTGTGTACCTTGATCACCTCTTGCCAAACTCCAACTGTGCCAGTTTAAAGGATCCATCTACCTCTTTATTTTACATGGAAGGTAACAGATGTATCTTAGACACTCAGAAAGGTACGTGCCACTTCTTAAAGTCAGCGCCAAACCCAAGCCTTCGCTGATGGCAGTCTCTGGATGCTGGTTTCACCAACTGGGAGTTGTTCGAAGTCCCCTTCTCCCTGACATGTTACCGAGCTGGGGACTGTCTGTCCTCAGCTGCTCCTGCTTTCTGTTGGATGGGGCACTTCTCCCTTCCTTCTATTACATGTTCTGTTTATTTGCTGACCGCTGCAGAAGAGTGCCTCAGATACGAGAGTTTCAGTAGCCTAGGTGTGGAGATTAGTGAGTCAGGGAAAATCAGAAGAGTTGGACAGTCTTTGTTAGCGTTTTACTTTCTTCCAAAAAAGTAGTTTTGTTTGTTTTTCTTGCTTGATCAAAGCAGGTCTCTGAAGTGCCTGTCTTCAGTAGCAATATGGCTCTAGGAAAAAGGAGCTTCTTCATACTTCACTACAACTGTCATCCTAGGTGCATCCATGTCTAACCAGGAATGTAAATATCAGTTTGCTTCTCCAGCTTAATTTCTGACAAATTTGGAAGGTAATTCCCTTCTCGTTGAGAATTTAGGATCTCGTATAATTTTTTAGAATAAAACAGCATCTGCAACTATAAAGACTCAGTTCTCCCAGCATTTCAGTTTCTTCTCCTGAAAGATATAGTCCTGTTTTAGGAATCAGTCACCTGTCTATCCCTATTGATATTGAGACATAATATTCATTTGACATGTCTCTAAAGTCTGTTCATTTTGTCAGCGACATTCACATGCAGCTGCTCCTTGAGCGCCCTCTGATCCCTGAGTCCATCCATCCTGGAAATATATGTCAGTGTGCCACTGCTGTTGAATGGCGCTGTGCCTCCCCTTATTTATCATTCATATCGTCTTGGCTTAACTTTGCATCCTTACCGTCCCTTCTTCTACCTTCTATTTTTTTTTATCTGCTAGTTATGCTCAATTCTGGCTAACTTTATCACCTTTCCTGCTGCTGCTCTGTTTATTGTGGAATGGCTCATTTCACCCCAGGCCACATAATCAGTGCTCCTCTTCTTCTTCTTCCCTTGTTAAGAACCTGAGAAACGTATTTGCAGAAATATTTGAGGATAGGACATTTGGTGCACTTTAGGCCAAATTAGAGACACAAATCCCATCATCTTCTAAGGTGCACATCTAATGCTTCATATAACACTTTGAAAATTTATGTCCCTGCCTCTGTTTCTCATTTAGGTCACAAATTATCCCTGATTGTGTTACAGTTACTGTTGCATCAGTGCTGTGTTTTTTATTTCATCCCACCTTTCTTTTTAACAGCTCTTATCCTCGCTCTTGCAGGTAACCCAATTAACAGTTCTATTGCACGTAATTCAGTGGCGAAATCCTTGCTGCCTCCACTGGGCACAGGATCAGTCCTTACAGGTCTCTTTGTCCAAGGTCCTTTTTCCCTACGTGAAGATGAAGTGCTGTGCGTGGTGTATGACACAATGGGTGGGGTACGGGCACGTTTGCAGTTTCTGGAAATACTGCCACAGCAATTGTCACATGCTGTTACTAAATATTGCATTTCTGCGGGTTCAGAAAATCAAAGCAACCATCTTCTGCCACCCTCCCGATATGAGTTAGATACAGAAATCACATCAACGCCTCCTTTTTAAGGCATAATGTAGAAATACAATGAGGGCAAAAGGAGTTCAAATCTGTAAAGGGTTCCATGGTGCATTTATGTCCTCTACATTTTTTCTTGTAGAAAAATTGTAAAGTTGTAATTTTTTTCTTGCATAATTTTTTTATTATTCTTTATCCAATCTGTGTGGTCTTTTTATCTTGACTCTAGCTTTTAACCTCTTAAATGGCTTCCCAGTTTGTATGTATTTCACTGCTTACCTTCAGAACCAGGCAAACAAACCTCTTTATGTTTGTGTACACTGAGAATCACTGTTTGCTCTGAGAAAATGCTTTTGTTCTTTTTTTTAATAAATAAATGAAAAATTCTTTTTAAGTTATGGTAGGTGATAATTAATATGTTGAATGAAGTTACCGCTGATTTATACTGTTGTTGTACAAGTGAAGGATGTGACTGAAATTTTAAAATGTAGCAGTCTGGATTTTGTGCTGGTTTTAGTATCATATTTGGGGTCACATAATATAGCTAATACAAAATACATAGTTTTATGTCTTGAATATAACAATTGATTCAATAACATTCCAACCTTACTTGCCTTCAGGTGCCAGTTTGGAGCTGCTATTAACTGATAACTGGCTGATAAAGGGAAGGGAGGGGCCATCTACTGGATTTACACAACTTCTTTTCTGCCTGTTCCTTTACTGTAGGTTTGTGTCTTAGTTTCTAGAGACAGAGAAAAGTAATTTCCTAAATAAGAGGACAGATTTTGTTTCCAAGATCTGTGCTGTTCAGCCCCAGCATTTCTCTCTGTCTCCCTTCCCCTTCCCAACATCCTTTGCTGCCTCCTCTAACAAGCTGCACAAACCTCTACCTACTACATTTCCTACTGTGTATACTCATGGGGCATGGAGATGGTTTTTATTTTGAGATCATCACAGCTCCTGGTGGATGAATACAGAGGAAAGAGGAGACAAATTTTGTGGAATCCTTGCTTTAGTTGAAGTCCGTGGATGCTATAAGATAGGGAAGATAGTGGGATAAGCTGAATGGCCCTGTGATCTCAAACCCAAGGCGGCTGCTGGCAGCTTGAAGGGTCTGAATGTTTACGGAAATCTTTAAAGTAGTATCTGGCTAAAGAGTTCTACACATATATGATCCCTCAGATTTTTGTGGCACTCCATATCCCTAAACTCTTGAGAGAGAAGGTTTCGAGTTACCTTCTCCAGTTTTTCATAGCTGTGACCTGTATTACTGTTATCACTCAAAAATATCTAGAAAAGATTTTTGTGGCAGTGTTGTGCCATTTCAGTGACTGTGAAACAGCGTGAGTATGAGAACTTTCCTCTGCTACTGTACTTCCATGCCTTGCCTTAGCTATTGTCCATTATTTATGCTGTTCTCTTTCAATATTAACTTAAAAAGCATACTGCCAGGGTTACTGTTTGCCCTTGCTGCTTTGAAGGCCAAGAAGGTGAAATAAGCCTAATTTTTTGTGTTCCCGATTTTTATAGCTCTTTTTTTTATTGTATTGCTTTTTAAATAAGATTATGGGCTTTACTCTTGGGAGCAAAGCAAGAAATAAAACTGTTCAATAATAGATGTAATGGGGATGAAACATACTTCAGGAAAAGAATTACCCTGCATCTCACAGTAAATATCTTACTAAGTGTGATTTCACTATGTAATCAGGAGCTCCTTGATCCTTGAGTAACGTATTGGAGTGACCAGGTTACTACAGTCTTGTATTCTCAGATTTTCTTTCTTATTACTTGCATCCATGAACGAGAACTCATGGCATTTGTATGATGTAACATGCTTAGATCACAAGCTCTCATTGTTGTCAGAGAGCTGTTCGAGCTGTAATAATAGTCCTTGTCACGCAAGCATCTCAAAGAATAAATTATGAGATCGCTTGTAATTCTCCAATGTATCAGACAACCCAATATCAATTAAATCATAAACTGCAGTACAGGTCATGTGTAATACACAGATATGTCAAATCCTAGTTAATATGCCTATATTATTTTTAGATAGTCTATTCTATTTATCTTCATTTTTTATTCATTTCACTGCAGCTTTATAATTAAATCCCTCTCTGACATCCTGGGAAAAAAAATAGTCCCCTGTAGTCGTGGCCAGCTGGATAATGTTTCTGCAATGATAGCTGTGTTACACATTGTGTGTTACACGTTGTTTCTGCCTGTCAGTATAATGTATAATATCTAGGGATCCTTAATCCATAGGCTATTCAACCCAATTGAGTGGATTGCCTTATTTAGTTGATAGCATATATTATATCATGGCCTACTTGTGAATTTTAGTTTATGGATTATTGGCGCGATTACCTTCAACGGTTCTTTTTGTCAAGTCAATGAAAGATTTTGAGATTTTGGTGCTTTATTTGTATGTCACAACCTAATTTTTCACACACATAAAAAAATAGTCACCTGCATGTAGACAGTACAGCAGTAATACAGTATATGTAGACATATGTACTGTAGACTTACGAATGTAAATGTTCAAAAATGAATAATGGTACTCAAAGACTAATGCAGGTAAAGTCAAGCACTCGGTAGGAAGCATCAGGATTAAAATTTCTACATGCAGGCAGGCATCTTCTAGGATTTTCAGAAGGGTCTATCCAGGTAAAACATCTGGCTTCTGTTGCAGTGTATCAGCACCATGACCTAAACCATTACGTACTTTTGAAAATCCAGCCAGGTACTGATATTTATATTTTGATATCTCTATACTTTTGAAAATAACTGTGACAGGTGGGAAAAGTGTATTTAACTGAAGTCAATGGGATTTAATCATTAGTGATTTTGTATTAGTATTAAGCACTATAAACGTATTAAAGAAAAGTCATTCTGAAGTACTAGGCTACTTGTCAGAAAAGTGGGGTTTCTTTATATATTTAGGGGATTTTCTGTAGAACCCAAACCTGAAAAAAATTAATTACAGTGGCTCAAAGGATATAGTTTTAAGTTTTTCGCAGAAGTGAGGTACATTAATGCAAAACTGTCAAGAATTTACAGTAATTGAGAATGTAAAAACCACACGGTTTTTACTTTTGAATAATTAATATAAATCCTAACTTTTTTTATTTTTATTTTTATTTTATTTTAGGCTAAGCATGAATTTCCCTCTTTTTCAGTATGGAGCCAAGACTTCGTGCTTTGAATATATCCTTAAAACCACCTCAAAGTACCTCCACCTCACACAATGTTATTTTCAGGAATTGCTTAAAGCTAAACAGTAATATAACTTGATGTTATAAGGTAATTAATTAAGAAATGAGCAAAGAGCTGAATTAATGCACTGTCCATGAAATTATCATGCAGATAATTGTTTGGTTTGTAATTATATCTAGTTTAATCTGACAATAATACTGAGAAGCTGTGGCTTTTTAAACCATCCTTTGTTTTGGGGAAAACTCTAATTTGTTTGACACGATTCATTTGCATCTATGCTTTCCTAGGGTGTTTTTGCTAAACTTTGAATGAGCCACTGACTTGTGTGACTAGATACATTAACACAGAAGATAATGTACTCAATTTCAGAAGGAAGATTGGAGGATCAAGTGGAATGTGCACTGTTCCAGAGTTAATGGTTTCACAATGTATCTAACTGCATTATTATTGTAGCCTCAGCAACATTTGAGCTGTTCAGAATTTTTTGGAATATAGATCAGTCCTGAGGTATAACTACTCTCCATATTTCACTGTTGATAGATGTTTCAAATTAAGTATATGTGCTGACTGACACCTTCATACTTTGAAGATTAAAGACCTCAAATACAGAGAAATAGAGATTGACTTTGAGTCTCGTGTGCCAAAATTCCTTTTCTCTCTCAGTAGTGTGCTTTGCTGCATATATTAACGTGGAAAATCCTATAATGAAAGATAATATTCCTTGTGTTACTACGAAATTACATTTTGTGCCAGGTGATTTCTAGCCAATGTGTTAAATATGGTGACTCCTTTGTTCCAAGGAATAAACTTCTAATGAGTCAGAGGGAGAAAAACTTCAGTCTTAATGCTTTGTTTTCCAACTACCAGAAGTATTTCTGATTCTCATTTCTTGCTAGAGTTAAAATTCAAACTTTTACTTCAATTCATGGTATTAAGGAAAAAATACTTCAAACAATTTAGCAAGTATAATTATTTTTTTTTTCTTGACTGTTGTACAGACATAGAAATACAAGAAATTTGTTGAAGTTAAATAAATGCAATCACGTATTAAGCTTTTCTCTGGTAATTTCAGGAGACAGTTTTATAAAATTTTGTTTTTCTTATTGTTTTATTTTTATATAGGTGATGGCAACAGTGGATGCTGAGGTACTACAACAGCAGGGGTCCAGACGAACACGTAGGAAAATCTTATATAGGTTCCAAATGACTGGTCAAATTTTTAACCTTTGCCATGGTCTTCCTTCAATTACAGATCTACATGCTGTCATCTATATCTTTGTAGTTGTATAGTGGAGGTGATTTAAAAGTACTGTCCATTATGGGAAAACAGTATGATAAATCACAAATTACTGAGCTTGATATGTGCCAAAATGCGTATATCTCTAGCAGCAGGAAAGCTCCAAGAAGAATTGCATTCATGTTCTGCCAGTTTCTAAATATCTGAAATGCATTTGAATTTGTACTTCATTAGGATAAAAGTCTTGGAAAACTGTTTCAATTGGAAGATGGAAGGATGCTTTTTGGTTAGCTAGTGTCCTGTTGACCTGATTCTTGGATGGCTTTGGGATCTCCCACTGTCAGACCAAAGACTTGGACTTCTGCTGTACAGGTAGGTGGCTTAAGCACCCTTCCTGCTGGCTGATGGGGTCTGAGTCTTTCTGCATTTCTGCTAGGAGGTTCTACTCTGTAAATATCAATTCAGTTAGTAGTTTAACGTTGGCTTCCCACAACCAAGGCAACTGCATGAGCTCTCTGCTTTATTTAGACCTGTTTTTATTTATTTTTTTTCATTACTGAATATCGGTTATTTGTGGAAAGGGGAGCACTTCAGTAGAAAACGTTGTGCAACTCTCAACCAAAAGAATCTGTATCTGGCAAAGGAGGCACTTGAAACTCTTCTTCCTCTTTAGACCAAATCTCTACTGGACTTTGTTCTGAAACTGATATCATTGTAAAAGTGGCTGGGCTAGGCCTGAGAATTTCCTTTCAGAACTCATAGACTACACATAAACTCTTGATCAGCATTACTTACTAGTCAAAACGAAACATAATTTTAAATTACAAGTAGAGAAAGAGCAATTTTATATTGCTTGCATTTAATGCTTTCCTTATGAGATATTGCCAACAAAATAGATCAACATGTTTGAAAACTGATAACCTGAAAAGGTTCATTGATTTACCGGGGAAGGGGGGGCTGTAGTCTTCACAAGTCTCTAGTCCTGGAAACAAAGATTTTAATCCTTATATGGCTGGATATTTTTCCCCATCTGTAAACTGGGGGAAATGATGATTTTCAAAACAAATTCACAATTTAAAACTGCAAATGATAGTGTTTCTACTTAGACACTTAACAATTTGCCATAAACTATTCTATTGTACTTAAATTAGCATTATGATATCCATAAACATTAAGCCAATGCTACTTGGTTATAGAAAGCAAATGAATGCAATCAATCAACTCAGTGGGAAATACAAAGGAAAAATGCTCTACTAGTTTAGGTGGCCTTCAAGTGTTTTCACTAGTTCTTTTAAGTGTGATCTCTCTTTCTGTATGTGTGTATAAAAAATGTAATTTTTCCTATATGTGGTTAAATTTTGGTAAAGGCTGTTTGCCCACTCATTTGCATCAACTTTGTCTTCTAGAATTTCCTAAAAATCAGCTCATTTTTAGATAGTTGCTGTTTACAATCACATAGCAAAAAGATTTAAAAGCGACTGACAGAAAGTGGAGCACATTCCATTCCACTAGATTTTGTTGCACTGTTCAAAAAGCCTTCGTGCGGCTTTGGCCTCTTGTGTCGTGTCCGTCACATAGCAAGAGAAGAGAAACACTTAATATCTTTGTTAAATCTTTTTCACAGAATCTTGTATGCATGATGCTGGAATGAGTGTGATGAATCCTGTGGATAACACAGCCATCATTGTTTGCACAATGAAGTTTTTCATATTGTACAATTTATAGTTTTCGTAATCCAGTTCATTGCAGCCCTTTTGCCTCACCAAACTAATATTTGGGTTCAAATATTCACTCTGATGTCAAGGTCTGATATTTTTACCTCTCCCTTTCTCTTAATTTTATTGATTTTCTAAGCCAAGCATTCCATAAATTAGTTATAGTAAGAAGGCTTATTGTGGAATGTGATATAATTGGCAACTGATTGTTGATGTAGGAGATTTATGTTGGCCCTATAGTAATAGTTTCTTATAATTGGAAACATATGTGATTTTTAGTGTCTAGACTTGGGAACTTTCCCAGGAAGGAGTTCCAGGTGGTTATCTAAGCATAATAGGCCAAATAGCTACCATTTAAAGGCTGCAGACATGGGAAATATGTAAATGTTGCTTGGCAAATGTAATTATTTCATAAATTTAAGTTTATAAATTTGCATCTAATGGTTTGACCAGTTGATTTGTTTTATAGATTCATGTTAAAACTTGAAATTTGCTTTCTCTTGATTGCTCCCTAAATAATCTACATTAAATAATGTAAAATACAGAGATGAGAAGTTCTTGATGTACCTGGATTTCAAAAAGCTTTTAACTATATCGTTTGCCTAACCTAGTTTCATTGACGTACAAGTACTTAACTTAAAATAGCAAATAGCTACATTGTCACGTTATTAACTTAGTTCTGTGAAATCTGGTTTGGTATAGTTTAAGTTATGTGGTAACTTGAGTTTTGTCTTCATTTGCTGGTAGGCTAATTTCTGGAAGGACCTCAGAAAGGAAACATGTCTGGAAGTTGTACAGCCTACTAAAGCATGTAGTGATTTGTTATTGTCCTGATCCCAGTTTGCCTTGAATATGCTCTGCACGTTAAAACATCCCTGGAGAAGGAAAGCACAGTTGGCTATCCCAGCATGAATACTCTGCAAATATTGTTTTGGGACCTGCACAGCCTGTGACTCACAATGAATATTCTCAACTCTGGTTCTGACTGTACAATAGGAAATACAAAAGAAAATAAGTTATTTGCTGGGGCCTAACACAGCATGACTTGATCATTGTAGCTCGCACAAGGAACACAGAAGAGCTGCACTAGGAGATGTGAAGAGTCCTTTCAGTTCAGTTTTCATGTGCCAGATGGTTGTTTCTTGTTCTTGTTTGTGGGTTTTTGGTTTTTTTGGTGTTTTGTTTTTTTTTTTTTTTTTAATCCTACCTGTTAAGATAGCAAAGAATGACATACGTTATCTGGCTCTGCAGCCGAGTGTGTGGTCCAAATTATTTTCACAGAATGCCTGACAAAGTCTGCTTGCTTGCCTGCCTGCCTCAATCGTTTTTCTCAACTAATTAGAAAAGTCTGCCAAGCATTGTTGGGCTAAGGCACTAATTATTCTCAAACAAATGTTTCAATTTTGCACAAGTTAGGAAGTGTCTCTGTTTTAAATGACTACATGCCAACATGCCAGAGTAGTCAGACCAGTTTCGTTTATCAATATGTCTGGAAGTCCCAGAGGACCAAAGAGATGAAACCATTTAAAAGCAGTCTGCACTCTTAGATGCTCAAGAAATAATATTGTGATACTTCTTTTTATAGATGCTAGCTTTTATTGAAAAGTAGCAGGTCTATTTTCCTTCTGGAAACGTCATTTCTTGTGATATTCCTGACTCTGTTGGTTCTCAGATTCTTGTGGCTTTGGCACTGAATGAAAGGAAGTTTTGTTATTAGTCACGCAAGACTGGCCTGTTTAATCCTTTCTCAGGTTTTATAGCCTGCTCATCACCACCCTATCTGAGTATTAAAGAACTCGATCTCTGATAGCAACAACATTGGAAAGTCTTTCCTTGTAAAACGTTCCGTTTGGAAGCTGGAAGAAACTTGAACAATTTAAAGGAAATTTACAGTTCGTTTTTCAAGCAATGGCACTATACCTGGACCTAAACTCCACGCTTCCCTGCTCAGGATTTGTTGTGAGCTTCCAGAATGGCATCATCCTACCCCTGATCCCGAAATGTTAGGTCGTACTGATTTATTTGTGACAAGGCTCACAGTCTGATAGTTTGGTGTGTCACTAATGAGATATACGTGCCTCTGATTTTTCTGACATATTATAATTCTACCATCTGTCTCTCCCACTGTTTGCCCTCATCCCAAACATTTCTCCGTAAGAAGCAGAGAGATTGCCATGTTTAGGGGTCTCTTCGGCTTCTGTTGGATCTACCCATGTATAGCCAACGAAAATCAAATTCTAAGAATTGCCTTCCTCTCTTTCTTGAAAGTAGGGAGATGCATATTTTCAGAGAAAAATATTTTATATTTCAAAGATGATAAGAGAAATTCAAGAACTTATTTCCCGGGGATAATTAGAGCAGTTTACTTATGAGCCAACTCAAGAGACTGTTTTGTAATGTATGTGAGTTCAAAATTGTTGGATTGATAATTTTTTTTAAGGATATATTAAGAGCAAGAGGAAAATCAAAGAATTAAACCAGTAGAATGGCAGCAGAACTTGGAACGTTTCATTGCTTGGGTAGTTTCCAGCAACCACCTGTGCCAAGCAAGAAAATGTGCCTAAATATTACAGTATTTGTATCTCCTTGAACAGTTACTCATGCTAGGATAAAGGGGGAGGCATAATGTGCATTTGAGTAGAGGTTTACATGTGTTTTCTTTTTAACCTCTTCTTCCTTCTTTTTGGGGAAAATAAGGAACCTCATGCCTGGATACTTTGTGTCATTATTTACTTGTTGCCCTTATCTGCACCCACTGGCTTAATTGCAATCTGTCTGCAGAGTGCATGATATGTGCTTTTTTTTTTTTTTTCCTTTTTTTATTCATAAATTTTGAGAATTTTTTATAAAGAGGAGACTACAGCATGGGAAAATCTACTTAATCTGGAAAGAGTTGGCTGTGGACAGTGCTGGCAGCTGCTGGAAATAGCTGCTTTGCAGGGATATGCGCAAACAGATGATCTCAAGTGAAGACGTTGCAAATAAAACATTCCTGGTTCTCACGTATGATGTAAGGCACCGAAAGATGAATAAGCTATGAATTCCCAGGGTGTTTCTCAAAGTTCAATCCATACCCATGTCCAGTGCAACAAAGGTTTTAAGATAATGGTATTACACGTTTTCAAATACATTTTTTTGTCTTCTGTCTTTTTCCTTCTTGGGCATTCAGTGCATTGCTATTTGCTAGGTAGTTATCCTTGCTGATTTTGAGGTGCTGATTGTCCTTGATGAAGATGTGAATTTTACCTATGACATCAATGCTCTAGTTTTAGCCAGGAAATACACATTAAATGTACTAGAATTTTGGTAGACCTTCTTTGATTTTTTTAACATCTAAATGTCTCTGCAGATTCAGTCCTCTTCTGAGGGTTGGAGCAAGAAGGAGGATCTGGATTTGTTCAAGTTGGTGTCTGTGCTCCAAGACCATTAAGGATCTGGTGGCAGTGAGAATATCAGGTGATCTACTCATGCGAGGATTGACAAGGAGACCAGTATCCTTCTAGAGATGTAATACCTTTGTACCATGAAAGGATCACCCTGTAGGTGTATAAACTTCCCTGATTCTACTTCCACTTTAAGAACATTTTGCATATAAAACCGCTGCCAGGCATTGTTAGTCTAGCAGGGGATCCAATTCCACGTATCAGTTTCATTGGGTTCGTTTTTCAAGTTCATTTTTTTTGCATCCTCAATTCAAACTTAGGAAGTGATAAAAACACAAAAGGGGAGGTTGAATTTGAACACAGTACTTTTCTTATAATGTATCATTTTTTGTAAGTTAACACAGTGGACTATCCTGAAATCAGCGCTTCTTACAAATGAACTATTCTGTGAAGCTCATTTTATTTCCCTCATAAGCAAAAGGGATTTTCTGGGACTGATTCCACTGTCATTGACACTTTAGCATATTTAGACTAATTCCAAATGTTAGTCCCTGTACTTAACACAAGCCCTTTTCTTTTCATGAAAATGTCTTAAATTATTTCATTTGTTGTTTTGGGGTGGGTTTTTTTTAGTGTAAAATAGAAATGTATGGATTGGTCTTGGAGCATGGCAAGTTCAGCTGCATGTTTTTGTGCTATATAAACCTTCTTACATTGAAGCTCTGTGGTTTTATAAACAGCCATAGTTTCTTTAACAGGAAAGCTATAATTTCCATCCAAGAACACTTGCTATTTTGTATATCTACACACATGAGTTTGCAGAAGTGCAATAGAAATCCAGAGGGAGTAGCATTGCATTGTAGCTACATGAGTGCTAAATTGTTTCAAATCCAGCAAATTTTATGATATAAAACCTATTCTTGCTCTTTCTCATGATTTGTTGCTACAATTATACTTGATTCAATATGAACTTAATTGTACTTCATTTTTTAATTGACTTTTATTAGAATAATTCCTTTGGAATTATTTTCTGATTTTTTTTCCCCTATGTAGAATGTTTAGAGGTGTACAGTTGAAATAATCTGGAGAAGATTTCCAAGTTTGAAATTTTTTCTTCAAATGAAGGTTGTTGAGTTGTGCTCTCAGCAGCTTATTGGCTTCCCTCTTTTGCACCAATTCTGTAACCATAATCAAATTTCAACTGTGAACCGATTTAATGGGGTTTATCATTTATATCTGACCTTTTATTTTCTTAATGCAAACTTAAGGAAGTCCTGATTGAAAGTAAGGGACTGGGCCCTTGGTTAGTTTTATCCTGAGCAGGAAATGTATCGACACTGCCCAAGAAATCAGTAAGTTGTTCTTTCCATAGTGCTGGGGAGAGCAATGAAGTATCCTCTCATGGGTCTCACTTACTCTTCAGTTGTTGTTCAGCACATCAGTTTAGTCTGGGTATTGCATAAAGTAATTTCCACACGAGAGAAGAGCGTTCTCTTACATAGGTTAGCCATAAACTCACCCTAAGGGGCATGCAGTACAATGAATGTGAGATTTAAGTTGTCAGGTACATGATTGCACATAATAGTAATCTAATCATACTCCCTGTGACGGAAAAAAGAGGAGACACAGTGGAGATTTACTGTTCCAGAGAGAGACACTAGCATTCTACAAGCAGCAGGGATAATTCTTTCTGTTCTCTGGTATATTGGTGTTGCTGCTGTTGTGCTTGGCAGAAAGCATTCAACCTAAAAGGTTGTAAAGTTTATAGCTCTTCACACTGTGTCCCTGTGTTGTGTAACTCAGTAGGGCACAGCTATGAAAAGTGATTTCTTGACAATTTTGCCAATATGTTTTGTCACTTCATGATTGATCAAACTGCAAGCGTAAGTTGTGTGTTCTAAGGCAACACTTTTGTCTTATGAAATGGTAACATGGAAACTAAATTTGCTGCTTGCTAGAGGTGCTTCATTCTACTCCAGACAACTGTCCTTCTTTTTTTCTTTAGTAGGAATATTCAGTGCCCCAACCTACAAAAAGGCCGGAGTGATGCACGGGGTTTCAGCTGAACATAGATTTGGTTGCAATATATAATTGAGCAATGGAGTGAGAGAGTCTTTAAATTATGGTGTTGACTTTAAAAGTTGACACTGGTATTAAATGTTCTATATTTGGAGTTCCTGCTTTAGTGGCTAAACCGGACATTTATAAATGCAGTGATCTGAATTCCCCTTGTAGGTTTGGCAGATAGGTTTGAAAATTGTTTCATTTTTTGTGTGTAATTTTCTTTTGGCAAGAATGTGTGGAGAGGGTGGTGGAGAGGTCAATTTGTCTATGTTTATAGGTGCTGACAAGTTTTCTGAGATTTATTTTTAATTCAGCTTGTTTTAAAATTGTATGGCAGCGTTTTTAAAAATACACCGTTGCCAAAGATTTTTATCTTAACTTGCATGTGTATGCCATCACATTTGCTACAGAAATTGGCTTTATCAGTGTGTAGTGTTACAGTTAGACAATAGGTAATTAAATCTGTGTTTTCAAAAGTTCAACCACCACCGTATTGTGTAATGTTATACATTCTGTACTTTTTGTATATCATAAGAGTTAGCCTGTACTTTTACTGATTAATCCAGTTAGTAAGGAAAGTACTTTTTAGATTATTCTTTTAAACTGTGAATTCAGTATTTTATAATAGTTTAAAAAATTATGTTTTTTCAAGTAGTTGAAAAATCGCTGTTTTCAAGGCAGGCAATATGATTGTAAAAGTTCTGGTGATTTCCAAATAAGATCAAATTTACATGATTTAAAAAAAAATAAAAATCACAGAATTCATTTAAATATGAGCTGAAGACATAACTGGTTAAGGCTGTGATTAGTTCCCATGCCTTCAGGCCATGTAGATATAACCAGGGTGACTTTATTTGCTGTGCAGGTCCTCAGGTGAGGATGAGCGAAGGAGCAGAATCGGAGCTTCCCCTCCTTTGGGCTGCTCATTCTCAGCCACTGCTTGAGGGTACCAGTGTCTTCTGTTGTGTGGAGTAGAAACTTTTCTCGGTATAATGTTGATAAAACAAATGGCTGCAGTAATACGTTACCAGTCAGATCTTCTCTTAGCTATATTGTACGGATGCCAAAACGATACAAAAATCAGTAAGTGTCGGGGAGAGCCACTGGCTGTACAGAGCAGCCGTGCTGTGTTCACAGAGGCACCCTGGCACTCAGCATGACCATTTTAAATAGACTGTGGGCCAAGCAACTTCAACAGCTCTGTCATGCAAATGCCCTCTCATAATGAAATTCAGTTAGATATTTTTCTGATGTCAAATGACTCGGGATGTGAAGCAATTAATGTTTTCATTGATATAATTATCCAGAGCAGCCTGCACTTAAGCAGCTTTAGCCTCAGATCTTTGCTTGTACCTTTTCTTTCTGAAGTAGCACGTCTTCATCCAGAATTAGAAATACCACTTGACCGTGAACTGATCTAAATGAAAAACTTAGATTAAGAACAGTGCCAGCAGTAGTAAATGGTTACGCTGCAGGAATCATAGCCAGTTAAAAAATGGAATTACTGAAAGGGGGGCTGGAGTCTTAAACAACTCTGGAAAAATTGCAGCCCTGATCTCCACAGGGAAGGAGGAGGGGAAAACGTTGATTCAGAAAACATGTGCTGCACTCCGCTGTATAAATCTGGATTTTAAAAATAAACTTTTTTAGCATGCTTGAAACTTGTTGCTGACTACTGCCAGCTAGAAAATTTAATAAAGAGTTTAACTTTGTGCAGCCCAAGCCAGCTCTGCAAACACATGCTTTCCCGCTGAGATCAGAATGAGTATCTAGTGCAGCATGCAAGAGCCAGACTATATGAGCAGGCCTGTCTGCATGCACCCCTCATCTGACTTCAGTTATTGTTATGATGGGCACAGTTCCATGGCTGTAATCATTGTAAAGAGCGTGTGTCCAAAGCTTTGCTCCAAACTCTATCCTACTGCTACATTTTCAGTTGTTTTAGTAAGGCCCTTTCATCTGCAAGTTTAATCTGTTTGGTAAATGGACATATTTACCTTCCCAATTAAAAATCTTTTTATAGAAGATGCCTTGTGCTCTCCTTGCGTATGTTTTAGTGTAGGATTTTATATTTCTTGGAATTTAGCCCTGGTCATTTTTGAAACATCTCCTTAACCGAAAAGAGAGCAAATTAATAGGTGGTTAAAAAGTCGCGTACTTTTCATTAGTTCTTTTTGAGAAGCTTTTTCAAATTTAAATGTTGAATTAGTAAATCAGATGGGGAGATGGGGAGGGGAGTTGAAAACACATTTCTGTTCTTAGTCAGGAATTGAGCTTTTGTCTAGGGATGTGTGGTGATGAGAGAGGACTGAGTTTGCAAGAGCAGAACATCAGACTGCATTTCAGAATATGTATTTCCAGCCTAGACCTTTATTCTTCTCCCAGGAGCTCAGAGTATGGAGAAATTAATTTACTGGGATTGTTTTGGGAGGAGTGAGGCTTATGTAACACTGAGCAGCACTAATGCAGAGACCTGTCAAGCCATGTCCAAATCTGTTTAGCCAGTTACACTGTGATAGGGCAAAGTCTATAAATAAAGGAAGGAACAATTTATACCACAGCCACGTGAGCAGAAGTTTCATAAAATACCATCTTTGGCTCTATTCCTTCAAATAAACACCCCTTCCAAAGTGGCAAACAGTAAGAATGGTTTGTTTGTCAAAAGCTAAACAGACGAAAAAGTTGTCAACCTGTCAAGAAAAGCTGAGGAAAAAGAAAGCATCTTCCCTAGATTTTGAGGGCCAAGGGACTCAGGGAATGACAAGAGGAAGGAGAGTTCCTTTGGCTTTGAAAAAATGAGTGAGAAAGAATACCTTAAAATAGAGAGGCTATCAGTGATGGCAAAGGACAGGAAGACCAACCCATAAAATAGCATGCTTTGCAACTTAGGATATCTCTACCAAGTCTTTGAGTTGTCCAAACTGGAATAAAAAGGGTTATGGTTTTACTTCTATTATTATTATTTATTTCCTTACCAAGGAGAAAAAAAGAAAGGGTGTGGGGGGGTGTGTGGGGAGGTGCAAAAAAAACAACCTTCACAAAAGAGCAAACTGTTCCTCCTTGCTTTGTGGTCCCAGTGCCCTCTTGTTCAATGTGAAGGCAAGAGTCTAAGAGGTGAGATCATATACAGATACGATTTGGGAAGAGTATATGCTGACAATTATGTGAAGTAATTATTTTTCTGCTGTTAAAAGAAGAGCCACTTCAGGCAATATTTTTGTTTAGAGATGATCCTGGCTTCTCTGCTGTTACTGATGAGGATCGTACATCTCTTCAGTGCCCTGAGTGAGTTCTTCTCATTGCCTGCGTCTCTGAGTACAGGGCACAGAGCTACCCGTCCAACATATTGAGACATTTCTGGCTTGATTGTAAAAATCACAGATTTGATTACCTCACAAGCTCTACAACAAAGCACTGACTGCCTATTCAGAGGCATCCTATAGCTGGCCTTTATTGTCAGCCTGCAGTGTTTTGTTTCTCTGGTGTTTGGTCTCTGTTCACCGTTCTGACTAATGCAGAGAAAATCTGGAGTCGCACTTTCATGTCTCTCTTCTAATCATATTTGTTATTCTAAAATAAGTGCTGCCGTGGCAGTGGTTTACTTAGCAAAGCAAATAATGTCTTTTTGAATGAGACAAAAACTTATCTTCTTTTATTTCTGATGACACGGCAACATCAATAAATATATAATAGTTTTGGGTAGTGCTTTCCAGCAATGTTGCCTTTCTTGCCCTTTAATATGCAACATTATACGATGTGTTTGAATTAAATTGGAGTAAACATCTGCATCTCTCCTCAAGAATCACCATTTGCTGTCACAGCAATCAGGGCAGTTGAAGAGTCACTGAAGGAAGTGTCTTCACAGAACCAACGTAGTGGGTAAGCAGTTGGGGATGCAGCTGTGAGGAGGAGTGGACAGGACAGGTGACCCTAAACTAATCAAAGAGGGATTCCATCTCATATAAGTCATATTCAGTATAAAGCTGAGGGATCATGAGATTCAAGCTCTCTTCTATGGCCAGCATCTGAGGAGGTCTCTGTCCTTTCTGCCTTTGAATCCAGCTACAGAATGCAGCCCCTGAATCTGTTTCCTGTCTGCTGCTGAGTCCGATCTGGGACTTCCCCAGTGCCTGCTCCACAGCATCAGTGGTGTCAGTGACATAACTGCCATCAAGGAGCTTGTGTTCGATACTGATTTTATATATACTTGTATATATTCCATTTTATTATTATTATTTTTATTAAGATGTTTTAGTTTTCTCTCTAAATCCTCAACTCACTCTCCTTTTTTCTTTTTGCTTCTCCTTTGGGAAGGGATGGGTCATCTGTCATTTGTCTAGTGTCTGGCCCAGCCTCTAAACCCTGGCAGGCTGCAATTGCACGCTCCCTGAATAAACTGGATAATTTGGCCTCTTTCTATACATAGTTCTAGTACAAATTTCCTTTGGCAAAAGCCTACAGTAGAATAAAAAAGTTAACTGAATCCATTTGGGAAAGGAGTGTGGATAAACCTGAAGTGTTTTTCTCTAAGTTATGGGATATATGGTAGTTGTCTTTGAATAAATAAAGTGTAGCACAGGGTAATGGCAGGAAGACCTACATTATAAACAAGTAGCAGGTGGATAAGGGTAGTTCAAGAAAAGCTAGGGAAAAAAATTAATTGTCCATCCTTATCTAAAATACAGGAAAAATAGACATTCTCATGCAGCATTTCACTGTAAACGTTTTAGTTGATCGATACAGTTTGAATTAATTATCTTTGATTTTAAGTTTTGTTGAATGCCATCATGCTCCACAATTATATTGCAATATAAGCTTCTTGACTTCTGCTTTGACCGGTTTAGGCTTCTTGTTTTCATCCGTTTACAGGGGAGATATAAAGAGTTTGTCTTCATTTTCCTATGGAACCTCACCCTTATACAAGAAACAGTACACTAGATCCATAGATAAAATTCTGCAAACCAAATGCATTCTTGGCTATCATGGGATTATAGAGATGTGGGTGAAAGATTAGGCTCCCCTGAGAGACTGAATACTTTTGCTTCTTCAATACTTCAGCTGAAGTCTTATGTGTACATTGCAGTTTTCTGGTTTCACTGCCTTCGTTCCATTTTGATTTATGGTCGTGATGAAAAAAATGAAATAAAAATAAAAATGAAACAAGCACTAACCACAGCCAATTGGTCTCTGCACCATTTGTGTGAGAGGGGTTTGCTTTTATTCTATCAATCTGAAAGCATGAGGCTGGTTCAAGGAAACAGTTGGCAAAAAGTGTTCTGCTAACAACCAGGCAATTGCATTAAAGTAACACTAGAAGACTGAGAAACCAAGATAAGAAATGAAATTCAAATGTAAGGACTGCTCAACGTTCAGAAAAAGGCGGGGAGAGTTTGCAAATGCCGTGGCTTTGCTGCTTATTCCTGGAGCTACAGCTGCGTGTTGCTGAAAAATACTTGCCATGAAGAAGCATTTTGGATATGAATGAAAGCGTTTTGAAATGCCCATTTTGAAGAAGTTTCCAGGGGAAGCAGAACACTTAACTGCTGAAAGAATTGCCCGATTTGGTAATTATTGCCCGATTTGGTAATTATTCCCAAAGAAACCAACACCCTGGGAATTTTGCTTGACATGACCCAATACAATTTTTGTATGGCCTTGACCCTAGCGATGCAAAAATCTACCTAGGAAAAAGTAGTTTAAAAAAACTAGCTATTGCTTATAGGGTCTAGGATATTGGGGCGGAAGGAGCTTGGCTTGGATTCTTAACTGCTGTTCTGTTTTCATATAACTCCAGGTTGTTTCGTCCTAGAAATGTAAAATCCCAGAGTCATCTCAGTAAACTGAGATGTTAAATTTAGGATCATATGTGTCCTAGATTCTCAATATAGTCAATAAGATGTAAGCATCTCCAAAGGATAAAACTTGACCCCTGCATGAGCTGAACCTGTCCCAAAGGTAACTTTTCTTTGTCCATATGGTTGTGAGAAGTGCTTATGACTAGACACAAAGTGTGCATGTCTAATTTATGTTACTATGTTTAGGATTGTACCTGTGCAAGTCTGTCATACTTAGCTTTACTTCTTTAGGCAAAATGCCTTATGGTATTTTGATATATAAAAACTTGTCTTAAAATGTGTGAAAAGTGTGCAGAGAATCTTTCTGAAGCTAAAATTCTGGCTTCAGTTACTAAGCTAAGGCAGAGAGGGGCAGAATAAAGAAAAGCAGCAATAGATGTTATGCAGCAAGTAAGTCTGGGAAGTGCATAGAATTGGATGTGGGGAGAGACACCTTAAATCCTCCAGTTCTGTGGAGATATGAGTCAGAACTTTGTATCTAGTATTTGAGGTCAGAAGAAATTCGGGAGGAGAGCACAGGTGAAGGTATGATAGAGAGCATAGAGTTGTGTTGAGGACAAGACACACAGAGAACAGAAAGACATACTGTGACAGTTGAATAGGGGAAACTGGGGCATGTTATAAAATGTACTAAGGGTTATAAATGATGTTCTTAATGTTTTCCACATTTAGAATAAAATAGATGGTGCAACCTCATTTTGAGTACTACTTGCAATTCCAGCTGTCCCTTCTCAAAAATATGATGGAAGTCGTGGAGGTGTAAAAGAAAGCAACATGATCAGAGGAATGTGATGGCTTCTGTGCAAGGGAGGATCCAGTAACCGACGTCTCCAGCTTTGAGAAAAGGTGACTAATAAGGGGGAGTCAAGCTATACTGGAGCTGCATAAAGTCAGGAGTGACATGAAGGAAATGAAAAGATAGTCGTGATTTATTATTTGTCACTTAACAAAAAACAAGTAAAATTATCAGGAACCACATAATTAAATTGTGGAAGCTATTGCTACAGGATGTAGTAAAGTGATGAGAGAAACTCATGGAAGTTCATAAGGAGCCTTTAAAGATACCGATACAGTGCCAGCCTCCAGCTCTGGACGTTTCCAAATGTCAGGTTTGCTGAGAATTGGCAGGGCATGCCCTATACTTGCCCTATGTCCATTTGCTTTCCTTAAACATCCATTTTGGCTGTTATCAGAGACAGGACACCAGGCAAAATGAATCTTTGGTGTAACCTGCCATGTGGTTTTCTTCTCTCTAAACCACACAATAAAGGTCTGCGCTAAGTATCTACACTGTAGACTGGGTGCAATTTAGCTCTGAGAATTCTAACTTCTGCATTATTTCTTTCATTTGCAGTATTACTTAATTATGTGCCTAAAAACCAATCTATCGGGCTAAAACCAACGGTAAAATTCGGACTCTTTTGCCCGTGTGTTGTACTGTGCTATGTGTATCATGTTATGTTGCTACTGACCCATGTTATATGCATTTTAATCTGTTCTATGGAAGTCATCTTTCAGTATATTACTGTAGCTGTTTAATAAGAATAGTGATCTTTTGTAAATTATCTTGAATTATTTAGAAGGCTTCTCTTTAGTATTAGTATCCCCTTGGAAAATTGTTACATAATAAGTAAACCCTCATGTACAGGTCTCATTGAAGGCTGTTCCACAAACAGCTAATAAGTGAAATATAATGGAGCTGCTACTATCTTTTTGGAGTTATTAGTCACATCACTCAAAGCAGTTTTTGCTCCAGTCCTCATTGCTCTGCCTTCTTTAGATTAGCAGTATTTGTAGTCTCCTGCTGAAGTACTGCTGAGAGAGCCAGAACTAAGTGGTAAGCACAGTGGGATGCTGTATGCATTCTGTAGCTTTCCTAGGGTTTACCCCAAGAAGATTTTCATACCCATGTGACAGTTGCTAGCAGGCCAAGAAGCTTTTGTTTAACATTCAATATGCAAACTGATCTTTAGCTTAAAGTTTGGGTGGTATTTCCTCTGAATATTATTCATAGGGAAATATCTGCCCTTTCCTATATATCTTTAGTAGTCCCACTGGTGCAAAGTAAATTAGTCCTGTCAATACCCTTTTACATTTTTATTTCTAACATGAATCCTTTTTGAGCATTGTTCATACAAGTATTTACTGCATTAGCATTTAATGGGTTGTTCACAGGCAACTGAAACAAAATATGAAGATTTTTACATCCCTGTTGAGGAGAGTTGGGATTGCAATGTCTTGAGAACACAAGAAAAAAAAATAAAATTAAAATGTTCTATTTTCTTTCAAAGTAACAATTAGCTATCCTGACTTCTTGGACACTCTATCCCAGGAGTCTGGAAAGCATAAGAATCCTTAGGGAATCAGGGTAACAGTCTATCATTGTTTGGCATGAGTGAATCTCATATTGAGCTGAAACTCTCACAGCACCCAGCTTCCTGGTGTTTGGCCCAAAGCTGTGGGATATATATGTCTTGCACTGTTTGCAGAATAGGACAATCCCAGAGTTAAGGCCATGGAAATCCAAGCTTTTGCAGCAGTCAGAGAGGTAGCCAGCTAGGAAATCAAGCACTCTTCCTTTGTGTCCGTTTGTTCGGTGGAGATTTCTTGAAATAGATGTTTCCATGACACCTTCTTATTTCAACAAATTGGTACTTCCCAGCAAAAAACGTCCTGTTAGAATTCCCTAACCAGCTCTAATTCAGACATCAAAGACAGCATATATATTTCTTCATTCTGGGATTATTACCATTTCATTCCCTTTTGTTTTCCTCCTTTTCCTTTTCTTTTTAACTTATTTTCTCTAAAAGTAGATACTGTGAGCTTATGCTACAGGAGGTTGTTATGCCTTTTGTGCGCTTCTTCTATCTGTGTTGTTACAGAAGAAATTGCAGGGCTTGAGGGTATTCAGTTTTTAAAAGGTAACTCAGATGATTACCAAGACTAATTGCTCTTGTTACGTAGTTTCCTAAGTGACTGTAGGAGCTGCCTATACTTTTAGTCCTCTTACTCCTTTCATTCTGTTAACATGGGGACGGCCACTTGTACAAGCCCATTTTGCAGGACCAAGATTGTACTTGAAGCGTAGAAATTGGGCTTTTCTGCATTTTTTGTTTTGTTTTAAGGTGTGTGTGGCCCTCCTTCCACCACCTCTGAAAGGCTGTTGCCTACATATTATTTAACACCCACATTTAGCATTTGCTTTTGAAAATCTTGGAAGACTGCCAAGCTAAAGCAAACACTTCTTGTGCAATCTCTTCTGAAAAAGTAGGAAAACCTCACAGTCTTTAAAACTGCAAAGTGTCAGAAAAATCAGGGACACTTGTAATGTTTGTGCAATGCTACAAATATGCTGATATCTGAAAAGCTGAGATATGAAATAAAAAATCCAAACTCTCTCTTCATTTATTCCATTCTAGAGATAGACGCTGTGAAAAACACAAAGAGAGCAACTGCTGCCCACTGAACAGAAGAGGATTACAGCTCAGAGAAGGCTATTTGCAGGGGACAGAGAACATGAAGTTTGATCAAATGCCAAATTAATTTGTTGCAAGTTAGTTTGTGTAAATAGACGTCATCTGAGACCTCCTAGTGTGTCGTTAAAAGGGTAACATCAGTCATGTCTTACAGATGGGAAAACTGAATAATAGATTAAGTGATTTTCCTATGGTGTCAAAACAGGGCACTAATAGAGCTAAGAGAAGAACTGAAACTTCTGGAATCCGATTTTTTTCTCTGTTGGACCGTGTTGTCTCACTTACAGGGGTGAGAACACTAAGGAAACCAAGCCTGGGGTGCTCTTTGACTGACCTCGTTGCATGCTATTCCTTTAAGAGAACTACTTCAAGGATTGCAGCAAGAGAATGTGTTTCTAAGAGCCATTTTGATGAAATCCCAAAACTAGCAGCAGCAAGAAACCCTTTCTCACTTTCCAGCTCGATAACAAGCCTCACTAGTTGACAGTTTATTTTCTTTCCAACAATCAAGTCTTGACTGAAAGAGCACTTGATTCTTGAGTAGGCAATAACAAGCGTAGGCATGGAGTTGTTGCCACTTGTGCTTTCATTTCAACAGAAAAGTAGAAAACCAGATTTGCTGAAAATAAATTGAAATGTTTTCCTTAGCCTTCTTCTCCATGTACATCTATTTTTTTGTTCAGTTTTCTTAAATGGCATTCACAGAAGTTGACAAAGATTTCCTGTTAGTTTTTATGTGTCTTTCTTTTGGCTTTTCATTTTAGGCTTATATAACAAGGTAAGAGACTTATCCTTCTTTCCTGCTTTTATAATGAAGTAGAAGACTTTCTGTCCAGCTATGGAGGTGGTGAACAAATGAGATGAATCTGAAACAAAAGTGTTAAATTTAAGAATGAAGTTCACATAACCTTACCATACACGGTGAACTCAAATGATGAGGGAGGTCAGTGAGCACCACATAAACCTGTGCCTTTAGAAAATCTAGTTAAATCAGGGAATGCATTGCCTTGCTTGTGTCTGTAGTATCTAGAGGGCAGAAAATGCATAAATTATAGGTTTGACCAAGGTATCTGCTTTGAAGGTAAAACAGGACTTCTGTGGAGCCTTCCTATTTCATGCAGTCTTTGCCCATTCCCAGAACTAAACTGGAATTAAAACTAATATATATGTATGCTTGCAAGTTTGGAATTCCTAGGCCAGGAATTGTCACTGTTTTGTACAGAGCCTGAAGCATTGAAATATTGGCCTTGATTTGGATCTTGAGGGGTTACTGCAAAGAAGTTTTATGTACACAAAGGAATAGGATTATGGAATTACTAGTAATTGTTCCCAGGAAGTGCCATGCTCAGAAAGAGATACCTGGTATATTCCCATTCATTCGAGTAAGATACAGCCACTGGCAGCTACTTCACCAAGCTTCCCTTCTTAAAAATACCTGTCATGTTTCATGGGTTATTTTCAAAACATTTTGAGGAAACTTCATTTGGGATTAAAGCACCGTGTGCCCATTAATGTCTTCAAAAGCTTATTTGCATTGGATATTGCTGCCATCCTAGATCCCAGAATGTCCATAGTGTTTGAATAGAGGCCCTTTAAATCCCATCCCTCATTAAAATAAAGCACTTTTTTTCTTTCTGTTATCCTGTATAACAAGTGCTAGTATAAGGAAGTGATCTGCAGTCCCCACAATTTTTGTGAATTCTACTTCTAAAACTCTTCTTCAAATCATATTTTCTTGTATTTCTTGGGATTTTGTGCAAAAAATCATTCTCTTCAGCATTGTGCGGACATTGACTGGGAAATCTCTTTATCAGTGGTTTGAATTAAAAGTAATTTTTTTTTTTTCCTGGAATCCATTTTAGTCTCCCATACTGCTGGTTCTCAGTGTGAAAGAATCTATTTAACTGCCTGCTTTTTGGATGGCTTTTAATGTTGTTGTTAGATTTATACAAGGAGTATTTTGCCAATGAGCCTCTTCATTTTCACCACTAGAATGATTTTAATGGACATCCAGTAGTTTCATACTAAGTAGTTTCTTTCAGCTTTATTCTCCCTAGGGAGGAATGCACTGAATGGCTGGAAATGTCAGCAGCTGCATTAGCCGAGGAGTTTAGCTGCTGCTACCTCCTAGATAAATCTTGCCCTTTTTCATTTCTGTGTTTCTTACTGTTTCTCTCAAAGTAAGGGAGCCAAAGAAACTTCCTGTCTGGCACAATACATATTAGAAACTAAATTAGCAGCTATTATACATGGGCATTTTTCTACTGATTTTTAGGGTGAGATCCATTAAAACTGGCAGAAAAGTTGGCTCTATTTCCATAGAGTCAACAAAATCAGCTAGAAATATGAAGCTGAGAAAAAGGAAGGAATGTATGCAGCTGTGTGGAGTACGCTCCAGCTCAGCCACTGGAAAGTGTAATGAGGACACAGATTGCCCGATAGGGAAGGTTCGTATGGCATGGGCACTGCTGCTCCTCTTGGCTATTACTTGGCACACAGATGAGATCTAACATGAAAGTAAATAGCCAGGATACTCATCCTGTCCTCTGCAGCATCTGATCATGGGCCTACTTGGAGATTGGAAATGAATTAGGTGAACCTTTGATATTATTCAGCCAGGTAGTTCCTCTCTTGCCCTCATAAGCTGGTAAAGTTTGGTATTGCTGATGGTAATGACTTAGTCATATAGCTCTGGATCTGTCCTTCATCCAAGTACCTCAAAGAAAGGAGAGATTGTACTTTAGAGTGATAGAAATGCATTAAATGTACACAGTTGCTTGATTAGAACTGAGATCTTGTGTTCAAAGTTCCTGATATTTAATACTGGAGTCAGCATATCCCACAGCTGTGCAGTTATTTCCAGTGCCAGAAATCAGGTTTTTAGGGAAAAAGAAGATTGTATGTCTTGAGTCACGAGTATGGCTTAGCCCCCAGAACTGTTATTTAGTGTAATGGCTTATCAAAATGTATGGTTACTTTCAGCATGGGTGCGTTTATAGCTTCCTGATAAAACTGTAATTTGAAATTTTAGATTTTCATCTGCTAAAACATGGTGACCACCTAATTGCCAGGGTGCACATGTTGTTAATGAGAATACTGGAAGTCTTTTCAAAAAACATCGCAACTGTTTTTCAGTTAGTCAAGCATTCAGCCTCACAAGTTTGTTCTAGTTAGAAGGAGAATTTGATGTTGGAGACAAATGTCTTTCATGTAATCCTGTTTATTTAAAAAGATGTGCCAAGCACCTTTTCCTTGAGCATAGGAGGATCAAACAACAGGAGATTGTTTTCAGCTGGTACTCAGACTCAAAAGCTCTGTCTAAGATTCTCTCAGTGCTGCATCCCACATTTGCCCAGCCTGCATCTGGATTTTCTTTCTAAAATTCAGCCTGTCTGTGGCATTTCTGTTGTCCCTTTTGTCACACTCACACACCAGTCAAACAAATGGTCTTTTGCATAATTCAAATTCCTGACTGTTCTGTTATATTCCTGTTTTGGCCTGTGACAAGCTGTATATTAGGATCAAGGCTCTTTCTTTTTCTTTTTAATACATACATAAAGGAGTTTGACTCTTGTGTTTTAAAGGAAGGATATTGGTTGTAATAGCCTCTCCAACAGTCTGTTCTGTACTGTTATTCCTTTTTTTTTTTTAATAGTTATAAAAGTTGTTTGATATTATGTGGACAAGCCTTAAGAAAACAGATCTCTTGTGCAGAAGTGTTCTAGAAGTGGGACATTCTCCATGCCCGTGTGTTTTATGAGTGCATGGAAGATTACAATGGGAATGGTTTGGTAACTTTTGACTTTAAGATCTGTACTCATCATTGAGAGTGAGTGGGTGTTTCTTATATTTGAGAAGAAATTCCATTATGCACCCCATCAGAGTTTGAAATAATTATCACAAAGGAGGAGGCTATGACTTGAGATCAAGGCCCAGAAATACTTATAGCTAGAGGAATGTCTCTGACAGAAGCCTTTCCCTTTGTCAACCTTGCTCATGGGAGTAGCACTTAATTGCTGCATGATACCAACAAGTTTATCTGGGCTGTGAGGAGAGACGGGGAGCTAAGCTTGTGCATCTCCTCCTGTGTCAGGGAGTTGCCGATGGGTAGGGACTTTACGCCCAGAACAGAGTGGGTTGACCACAGATTGGCTGTATATCCAGGTCATTTACTATCATTCCTGTGTTCATTCAGATATAGCTTCTGCTTATCATCTGGGTCAACCAGCTTTTTGTTAGTAATATTGTTAAATAGTATTCCTCTGATTTGTACTACCTGTGAACAGGTCTTGTCAATCTGTTTCTTGGGAGATGGAGCAGCAATGTGGGCAAAAGAAAGGTATACGCAACATAAAGCAAACCAAGGCTAGGGAGCATCTGCCAAGTCATTGCAGAGGACCAGGAATATGTATAAATTGTCTTGAATTCTCATTTCAGAGGATAATTTCTTAAACTTTCTCTTTTCAGCACTCAGACTACAAAATAAATGATCTGGAATTTTAAAAAAGGAGATGATGATAACAATAATAATAATAGAAAATTATGCCTAAAAATGAACAAGTTCAGGTTGTTCTTCATTATTTGCAAATTCCAAGCTCTGTCCAAGCAGCACAGTGCTCTTTTGTGATGTTCCTTTCCAGACCTTCTTTCCTTCTTGTCTAAATGTCCCTAGATTCTTTCATCTCTCTTTGGGAAACTGTCAGGTGGTTAAATCCAGCAGGCAAAATGGGTTTTTCAGTGGCACTCATGACTCTGAAGACAGGTTCCTACCTTGCTTAGAGCAACTCTTGTGCAAACTAAAAGGCCACTCATCTGCAGCACTAGAAGTTTCAAATTGCTTTTCCTTGGCACTCTGACACAACAGTAGACAAACATGGCATAGGGCTGAATTTCCTGCTTCCATACATCCTTATGGATAACTTACTTTTGGGATACCAGATTTGCAATAACCTCAAACCATTAGGAATGGTTCATGAACATTCAGGCATGCATACATAATTCATGTTAACTCAATACATTTGTGTGCATACTTGTCAAACAGAAACAGGTTGCAGCTTATTAGTGGAATAAATGGAATTGCTTCTTTATAGTATGTTTTATGCTTCTCTCTAATTTAAAGCTAGATCATTAAAATATAAAATTGGCTGATAATTACAATAAATATTCCTAGAATGTTTCTACTTTCCACCTTGTACGTAATCTACGTCTCTCTTTAAAAACATTTATTCTGTTTCAGATTGTTCAGTATATACCATGAAGATTTCAAATCTATGTGTTTGTTGGTAACCGACTTCTACATGAAGGCTTGAGGTAAAATACTGTTTTACTGGAATTAAATTATTTTTAGTGGAGATTCAATGAAAAGATTGAATCCACTTCAAAACATCTGTTGTTCTTAGCTAAATTCCTCCTAAATTATTAGACTGCTTTACCAATGTTATGTTGCGGGTGTCTAGAGATAGAAAAAACAGAACATCTCTTTCAGATGCTGTGTTGAGTAAGAAAAAAATGGAAACTGGTGGGTTTTTCTGCATAAAATTGTCTATATTTTACAATCTAAATTCTACAATGGAATAATTCCCAACCATACTTTGTGAAACTGAGCATTGACAGAGGCCTTAGTATCTGAGAGTCTTGAATGTCCACAACTTAAAATCTGATCAGTTGTAAATTTTATTTTAGTATTTAATGAAAAAAACCCACTTCATTTCCGATTTAACTTTGATTAGATGAAGACCATAATGATTGATTTATTTGTAATTAAAAAAAATAAACTGTTCATTGTTTATTCTTCATATCAGTTTAGTACTACTTTACTTCTGTGATTAAAAACCACATGGAAGGAATACAGTTTCAAACCACAGATTTTGCACAGAGAAAATTAACTAAAGTTAGAGCAATTGGCATTAATTCTATTGATTCTATGATGTATTCTTTTATTGCTTTGCCTCAAAGTGAACAATTAGAAATCTCAAATCTGTAAACATTGATATGGATTATAATTCTTTTCTTCTAATGTTCAAGTACTCATATTTACAGGATTTGGTGCATGTAGTTGCTTATATCTGTGTCCTTCCTGCATCCTCCTACGTCCTTTCAAGTGAGTTGAAATACCAATAGAAAACAAGCAAAAGAGAAAATTCTGTCAAGTTTTTTAAAACTTACACAGTAAGATGAAGCCTTCCTTTTTCCTTATGTCAAACTACATCTTCAGTATTTCTGTCTTTCCTGTTTCTCCTCAGAATTAAAGAATTAAGTTTCTCCCTTGGTCCAGCTTTATCAAAGCTGACACTCAAAGTGCCATACTACATAGCTTTCCTTTTTTTTAAAATGCTCTGTATAACATCCTGTTGTGGTGGTATTGTTTTGTGTGGGTGTGGTTTTTGGTTTGTTTTTTTTGTCTGACAGAAATCTGTAAATTTACAGATACTTTCTCGTGTTGTATTAATGAAGCCAGCTAAGACAAGCTACTTGGATATGGTGGACAGAAGACAGGAACTTTTACAGAAATGCTGAACTTTGAAGGTTGGCTCTGACATGATCATTAATAATAAACCCAGTTTTTCTTTGTCAGATTGGTTAATAACAACCTGGGATTACGTGGCCATGTATGTAATGTCTAGGTCAGAATACACACAATGGTTAGAACTTGAATGCCCTTGCAGTAATCTTTTTCATGTCTGTCATGAAGGTATAGCCTGTAGTTGTCAAATTACATATGCATTATGAGTGTAGTCTGTTTAAGTTCAGGACTTAGCATCATGTATTCCAATTCAATTTATTTTTATATCTCATCTTTCACAGAGAGGGTCTGAAAATATTCAACAGTGAGAGACAGAATGATGAGATAATGCTTTACAGAACTGTGTAAAGTCACTTGCATAGAGATAGCAAGCAAGGCAGAGGTTGGACTTGAGAGAGAGAAGACAGCTGTAAATTAAAAGCAGTAGCAGTATAAATACAGAGCAATTCTGATAGAAAAGATGTGAAAGGTGTATGGGAAAGGTTTGTGTTAATGTTAATTTCTAGTAAGAATCAACAAGAAAAGAATAAAACTTCCTATATATATGGTGATGAAACATTTTGCATTACAGGAATCTGTATTATCGGGATTGAACAGCATGCTTCTAAATTTGGTACTTACAGGAGGAATAATACAAGGATGGAAAGGCAGAAATCTTATGATAAAATCTGCTTGATGACAGAGTTGCTACTGAGGGACTTTGAAGGATAACATGATTAAACTGTATGAAGGAAGAAAAAAACCAACCAACCCAAGAAAAGGAGTCTTAAGGGTCATTTAATTAATCCTGATCTGAGCAAGAGTCACAATGGCAATAAGGAAATAGTGGTAAGTCTTCTGGCAGACAGCGGGAAATAAAAATACAGGAGTCTGATGCAATGACTAGTTGTCATGGATTGGATATTTACTCCAAGATTATTAATTCACATGTCTTTCATCCAGGACATGGGACTTTTCCCATTTCTCCCAACCTGTAGTATCCAGCACTGCAAAAGGAAAGTGGAGTTCCCCACCATGGGATTTTATCCTGGTTTTGCTTTGTTCGTCTTTCCTGGTAAAGTCTGAGTCTTGTGAAGAGACTCTTTACTGAAGAGTAAAACTATTCTTATTTGAAGAGAGTAGATGCAGAATCAGGGAGAATATTCTATCCTTGAACCGCTCTGTAACACAAGACAATACGCTGTAGCTTTACTGCCCCAACATTCCTGAACTACTTTAATTGCATGTACATAACTTATAATGTAGACCAGATTTGAGTTGAGGACTATAAATACATCTGCATTAATTGGATAAAGTTGATGGACTAGGCTGAAACAAGTGTAGAAGTTCAGGAAAAAAACCATAGTTGAAATCACAGAGCCTTAAGCAGTGAAGAGTAGATAAGGTATAAAACCTGAAAGAAGTAGAAAAAGAGCTTCAAATACAGAATTTGCTCTTTGAGGACACCATCAAAGGCTGGTCGTTGGAAAGGTTTGTGAAGGACAAACCAAATAATCAGTGTTGCCATGAAGATGGCTTAGGAGAAGCCTAGTATAAAAAAAATAGTGATTTAATTTTATTTTTTTTTAAATAAAAAAAAAAAATAAAAGTGACTGAAAGCCAGAGGCAGGGCTGGAGGAAGGATTTGGGAAGGAATATCACCCCTGCCGGGTGTTTAGAGAGACAGTCATTGAGAAATGAATTGGTGGTGATCTATCTCAGAAGGAAACATTGTGAGGAGAAAGAACAAGGGAAATGGGTAGAGAAATTAGGGATGGAGAAAATGGGATGAGCAAGATGGTGTAATGGAGAGAAAATCTGCAAGAACAGATGGGGTAGAAAAGAAATATGTTCAAAATTAATTTAATTGTATTTCCACTTCATTATTTTTGGGCACGGTTGTGCTTATTCTGAAAGCAAAAACTGAAGCCTTTGCTCTCCAATCAACAATGGTTTTAGAAGCAGACCAAGACTTCTGATAGATAGAATCCATCTATTGTGAGCAATTCTAACAGTTCCATACTTAAAAAACAGTGAGAATAATGTGCTATACCTTCAAAAGTTGATGGTGAATTATAGGATTCTGAATTTTTTTTTTTTATTTGCTTTTTGAAAAAGCAAATATTTTCATTTTTATGTTCTCTGTCTCAGCTGAAAATATGAAGACCCATCACAGCAATGATACCATTTTATACGGAACTGCACAAAGTTGCAAGAAAAAAAAATGACAAATCTTGCACTAATCCTGTCAAACTGTGTGTGACATTAGGCATACTCCTGGTGACACTCTAACCTCTACTGACTACGTGTAGGTTGCAGTCTGAGGTGTTTGTGTTGCTTGTGTTCCGTGACATTGAGTCTCAATAAGCATATGTCAATTCGTGTTTGTGGTTCCTTGTCAGAAGTACATGGCAAAAAGATGACGTTATCACAGTAGGATAATACATAATAAGGAAGGTATCAAGAAAGAGTTGATTGGCCTTTGCTGGCCTTCATTCATCTTTCAGAAAAGACTTTGTTTTAGAAGGTAACCTCACTCTGATTTCCTGAGATATGAGCATCTGTGCACAGCTAGCTGCAAATTTTTGATATGTACACCTTAATATGCAGTGTAATATGCTGTAAGATTGAATTACCAGAAAAAAAAGTTGCTTTATTCCCAAAGTATCATTTATATAAATGAGCTTGCTGAAAATCCTAGACAGTTGTGAGTTTCTGGCTTTGCTTGTTGTTTTGGTGGGGTTTGGGATTTTTATTTGTTTGGGGATTTTTTTGGTGGTTTGTTGGTTGGTTGATTTTTTTTCAGTGATGACTTTGTCATAGGACTGCAATATAACCGGTTTTAAGTATCGCTAATACATTATCTGCTAATAAAAATGTCAAACTGTTTAGCATCATTATGGTAAGAAACCGCAATGACCCTTAACATAAGTCTTGGCATAAATTATTATTGTTTACACAGACCTCCCAGCAGTCTACTAAATGCAAATGCTTGAGACAGACTTTTTTACATACAATACTGGCCTATAATGCAGATTATCAGTACATAGATAAGTCCTGCTTTCTGCTGCTTCTCATCATGCCATGTACATTATGAAAACTGAAAATACCTTTGAAATAATCCTCTCAGATTACCTGGGCAAGCTTGTGTCTTCCCATAGTTGGGGTAAAATTGTAGCATGCCAAGAATGGTTTTGGATCTAAAAGATTTCATCACCTTTAAATGACATTGAATGGTTGAGCTTAGCAGAACACGTGCCCTTTCTGCTCTGTGGGCTAGTTAATAAAATATGAATTTAGCACACAATCTAATATTGATTTTTCTGGGAAAGACTGGATTGATATTAGATAATGATCTTGCATATGAACAGCAAATGATTTAAAAGACCTCCTCAGCTTTTTGACATTCAGACCGCACTTTCAGCATGTTCTACAAATATATATGAACATTTTCTATCTAACCAAAATGACTGCACTTGGTACTCATCAGAAAGTTGATCAACTTTCTCTTGGTGTCTCAGCAAAATGCTTTAGGTGAGTGTTGGCTGTTTACGAATTTGGTTAAAGAAAGTGGCTCTATACCCTCTGATACTCAAACAAGGAAGCTCTCTCATATACCTCAAAATGATGATGTCTTGACTTTGTCTTCCAGAAAGAGAGTTAAAGAATGCTCGGGCCATCCTCTGGGAAAAGCAAAGCCTTCACTTTCTGTTCCTTTACATTGCCAGCTCAGAATCTGAACTGTACCTCTACAAGAACATGAACATAGTCAGGTAACTATCACGGAATGCCAAAATTTTGGTTAACATTGGGGTTGTGAAAGGGAGGTCAGAAGAGTTATATCAACTACCAGAGTGTAGTGGATCGGTCTTTCAGTATCTATTAATACCGAGCTCATATTAAGCTCTTCATATATAAAACTGCAGGTCTAGTCAAAGGACCAACTATAACCAATTTACCTTTCTTAATACTGTCTCTTTATTGAGATTAAGCATGCTGTGTGGAATAAAGATCTATATAACTGAGAAGAGTATAGTTTCTTCTATATTTGGAGCCTCATAGTTTTGCAGTAAGCCTCAACCAGTATTAGGGAAGAGTGATGATATAAAAGGAATGGTTTACCAGTGGATAATGAAAGCCTAGCAGCAGTAATGGGATGGAAATATAAGCAAGAGGTTGGAGATTTGCTCTGTGGCATGTGGGTTGTAGAAGGCTATAGTTAAGACTGGAATGAAAGCTGGTGTCAGGGGTAGCAATAGAATTTTGTAAATAGTGGGCTGAAAAGCTTCCCTCAATGAAGCCTGAGCATCCTTATGAAGAAGCTACCATGGTTCAATCTGAAATTATGGGCCTGATCCAGAAATAAGTGAAAGAGGATACTTGGCTTGTGCTATATAGCAGTTAAACAAGATGATAGGAATTGTCCCTTCTGGCTTCAAAAGTATGACTATTCATTTCTCAAAGGATCTGTTTCATAAGCTGAAGAACTCTGGTAATTTTAATAATATTTTTTTTTATCTTGTAGATAGCCATGTTTGGGATCTTCTAACCAAATTCTTAAAGAAATAAAAAGATTTTCAAAATGCAAACTCAAGAGACCCAAAGTGAAACAAAGCAAATATCTAGGCCTTTTTTCGTGCTTGGGAAGGCACTGTGAAAAATAAGTAAAAATAAATAAGTAGTTGCATTTCAAGGCTTAAATGTCTGTTTATTAAGTTTATTGCTTTATACATGAAGATAGAGGTTTTCCAAATATAAGCCTGTAGATTTATACTGCCATATTGAAATTGGTTTAAAGCTTGACAGAAGCTTATAGGCGGTGACTTGGTCTGTAGAGAATAACTTCTTGAATGCAGAAGACCACCTTGCACATTAGTTTATACAACTACATGCGTTTCCAACTGCATGCTTCTCTTATACGTGGTGACAGAAGGTAAAATATTTTCATATTTCTTTCTGGAAAGTGAATTATTTACATATTACAGCTCTAAAATAATCTAGACTGTCTTTTCAGAGATTGGGGTGGAGTTTTTGGAAAAATATATTGATTTTATTTTTCTTTCATAACTGAAAATTAGTATAAGTCGTACCATAAGGGATAAGTTAATTAATCCAATCAGGGACATAGTTACTCATAAGGAATAGCTTTTTTTTTTTTTACAAAGGATTTAATCTAGTAAACCTTGAAGCTTTGGAAGAGGTTGCATACTCCAGGAGGCATGTGTTAGTATTGTCCAGGTTTGAACAACCTGAACTGCAGGTGTCTCCTGCTCAAGAAACTCACCCCTTTTGTTATTTGCAGCATTGGGCTGCACAAACCACACAATTCCTACTGAAGCATCAAGAGGAAATCTGATGGGCTGCAGCTTCCAAAAGGGAAATTTGAACAGCACACTATGATTACCACCAATATTCTGGAAAAGATGCTTTGAGAACTTTGACCTTGTGCAATTAAAGGTCCCTCTCTAGTATTTACTTCACCACGTAATATCTCTACCACTTAACAACGTGCTGGTGCTTTGGTTCAGTACCAGCACCAAGGGAAGAGTGCCACCTACTGAACTACCAGTTTGGTTTCCTGCAACATCTGTATTTGCCAGTTACCCAAAATAGTGACCAAATCCTGTCTTGCTTATTATAAGAAATGTGTGAGGATCAAGGCCTTTACGTGATTTGGCCATATATAATGTTGCAAATCTGGATGAGATTACTGCAGCGTGGCACTTGCTAACAGATTTATCTATTTGCTTAATTATCACTGTGGCCATTGGAATTTGTGTTTTAACATACTAGTTATAAGAGACTGCAATAAGAATGAAGTTAACAACAGCCCATGTAGTAGTACTATTATCTGACCCTGATTTCAACTCTTCACTGCTCTAAGTGCTAAAATATACTGCTAATGATTTCCTTGGAAATACGCTAATAATTGATGTGGTATTTCAGTCTTAGTCCCATAAAAATTAGAAATGTCTTAAAAAAGAATTAAAGCAGTAAGACTCCTCATGCTTCCCACTAGATGATCAAGTGTATTTAATCAAATTCTCTCATGCAAAAAATTTCAATTATCCTTCCATAAATATAGATTAAAGTATATATTTATCCCATAAACTCTTCTATTCGTTCCAGCATGACTGAAATTGCAGATTTCTCTATGGTTTTTCCTTCTGAAACCTTTCTTTTGGCAAAGCAGAGGGAAAAATTCCATCTGGACATGTGCATGTTCATTTCCAAAGGAAAACAGGACAACTTCAGTTTTGTACAAAATTTGAATCTAACAGAATATTCTGAGTGCCTCTCAGATAAAAATACAAACTTTTGTTCAAAGCTGGTAATTTGGCTTCTCATAGATTATTTGGATTTGAGGATGATTATAGTAACCTCATGGAACTAACCCAAGTATCTTCAGAATATAAGGCTTTGTTCTACATGCCTCTGCTAGAAAACAGAGATACTGAAAGATTAAAATAGGAAAAATTAGGGACTTTCTGAATGGATAAAATACTTTGTGAATTCTTCAAAAGTATTTGTTTAGATTTGCATCACAGTCCAGTCCTTTTGTGACCTTGTGTAAGCAAACTTCTGCATCTGACAACTTGAGGTTTTTCCTTTAGGCAGCTGCTGGACCATTTGTAAAATTAATATTGTTCATAGTTCCTGTCACACTTCAGCAAAATCTTCTGCAGACACTCTCTCAGAATTTGGCAGAAAAAAAGGTAATGGGCGTGAAAGGGAGTGGGGAAAGAACATGTAGAAAAAAACACGTGCAGGAGCAGCAAATTTATATTCTGCTTTTTTTCTTTTCTTTTTTTTTTTTTCACATTGGCGGGATTTAACTGTTGCTGTGCAAAGTAGGCAGCGCTGCTCTGTGCATACTGTCTGGCGGAAAATTATCTCCAATCCAAAGCAGCAAAATCTTGTGTCACAATTTTACCTACTTCTGTGATTTAGCCCAGAAAATTCTCGCTGCTTCAGTAGTTTTATGTTCCTGTTCATTGTGCAGTGTATTTTTAAGAACCATCACAATTTGCAATTGGTGTACTTGAAGCAGAGCTAAAAGTTCTTTTAGGTAGCAGGTGGTTCTAGGTATTTCACACATTGGACAAAGCAGATTATGACTCAGCAATAATAAATTCTACCCATATCTACTCATCTTATTTTTTCACTCATTTAAAGGAGTTGTCTGATGGATCCACTCTTGTTCCTCCCAGGCAATCAGAGTCACTGCTTTAGCTCTGTACTTTGAGGAGATTGCAGAGGAGACTGTGGTGCACATTAGCCAAAATACTCATCCTGAGCTTGGGATCCTGGGTAAATAAGGATTTAGGTTCTAATCTAGCCCTGGTTTTAGCTTAACTACATGAGCCATGCTTCAGGCATCCTGAACTGATTATTTTGCTTTAGGAAAACAGCAGCAGACATAACCATTTTTATTTTGTGATGAAGCAGAAAATTCGGTAGAAATAAGATGTTATAATGTGCTTTTTATGCCTTTTGCTTTGTCCTTCTCCATAGTTTTCGTTCTTGGGTTTTCTTCAGGTGAATTCTCCCACTCATGAAAGCTGACAGGTTTCAAAGGATGCTCAAATAGCTGGTTCTGATGAGACAATTACCTTTTCCGGCATATATTGGCTTGAAATGCACCAAATCTTAGCTTTCTTCCGTAGGGATCAAGGGCTCAGTTCTAGAAAACATTAAGGGATCCAAACACTTGTGACTACAGTGAGATTACTCATGCGCTTAATGTGCTTAGTACCTGGCTGATTCATGCTTTAATAGGAGGCTCTTTGTGCTGTAGAGGAAATTAGTAGGAGGCTTGACTCTATCACTTGTTAGGAGAAGTTCACTAGTAATGCTGTTATTCCCAAGCAGCCCATATTTAGAGGATAATTCTATTTATAGAAGAAATTCAGCGATTATGGGGGAAAATTTTATCCACTTTTTCTTTGTTTTCTTTCCTTGTACTGCTTCTTTGGAGAACTATCTTTTCTGATTATCATAAATATGTAGGTTTCTAGAAGTGCTTTTATATGCTATACTTCTTACTCTATGCAAGAACAAACTGATGCTTTATTCTTTTTGCAGTAAATTGTTGCTGAGTATAGATGGTACAGAGCATAGAGTTTCATGTGTTTTCTTTGTTTCTTTGCAGAAAAATGAAGTGACAGGTGCTTAGCCTCATTTTTCATGCTAGCTTTGCCATGCCATTTTCACCAATAATGAAGGCAGCTGCCAGAGCTTGAGGAAATCAGGCGAAAAATTCAGCTGGCAGGTAGACCCAGTCACTTTAAGAAATGTAATCTTATGTTAGCAGATGGTAATTAAAAGGCAGAAGAAATAAAATTTTGTCTCAGTTTTCTGCACTGTTACATCAATTAAATCTGCAACAGAAATGCAAGCAGAAAATGTAATTTATTTTCATGTGGCTACACAGTATGATTGTATGCAAATCTAATGATTTGTTTTGCAAAGACAATTGCAATTTTTTAAACCTAAGTAGAATAACTGATCATTTCCAGAGAGTATGTTGTATGCAGTAAATCTTCAGTCTTCAATATGCCTAATGCAATGAAAAACATCTCCTCCTCGCTTTCTATTCATTGTTAAACCTCAAATTGGATTCTGCTGTCTATGTGCTTGCAGCTTTCAGTAACACCAATTTTAATCCTAACAGTTCAGTAAATCTTAGTGTGGAGAGCTAATCTAGCTCAGGCCTCAGCAGGGGTACATCCTGTTAAGAGAATATCCAGAAAGTGCAAGATTGAACCTGGTTAAGTGTTGTTACGATCTTTCAGGAAAATGATTTTTCGACTCTGACAGGATTCCTATAGATTTTCTCTTGTTCCTTTGACTTGCACACATCTAGGAATTGTATTATTCCTCATATGTTTCTTTTTGTGACTGCTAGACTCATGAACAACATGTGCAAATCAGTTGAAGTGTGAAATAATTACACAATTAAAGCTCATTATGGTAGTGGTGAAGCTGAAATGCTGGTGTAGTTATGTCACTGTTTCCATAGCTAGCTTTGATTTGCAGGGCTTTTATGAGTCATGCGTAAGTATTCACCCAATTTTATAAAAATTCACCCAATTTTGAATGTTACAGTATAGTCAAACATGAATGATATTTTACTAAATGCAGTTAGTCATTTTTAAAAGACATAAGGTTGTTTAGTTTAAAACTGATTGAATGTCTAGTTGTTGGTTTTGTATTCTGTAACCAAGCCAGGTTTGTCTGTGATGCTGAAACCACATGTCCTTTCTTACCTCTCTCACAAAGCCTGCATTAAAGACAACGAGAAATAACTAAGATATGTTGCTTAAAAATGCGGTTCCCATTTCTTCTGTCCCATTGACTGATTGCTGATGCCTCTAAACATAATGGAAATTTTATTGCTGTAGCTCCTATTCTAGTGAGACTGGTGTAGCAAGCAGCATTTTTAAAAATGTATTTTTCTTAAGTGTTCAGTTGAGCAGAAGTGCAAACACACTCCTTAAAGCTACAGTGGTCAAAAGCATCACTTCAGATCAACTAGTTAACCCTAGTTGAGTCTGATGACATTCCTGCTCATGTTAATATATAAAAATAGATTATTATATAAAGATGTAGGATTTTTAAAATTCTTAGGAGTAATAAAGAATATTGTTTTTGAAACTGAGTTCACATTTGTTTCGTGTTTGCCCGTGGAGTATTTGCAAACTTTTGCATTTAAGAAAATATGGAGTATTTCAGTGAGGGATTTCGCTTAGGCAACTCTACTTGAGAGAGAAAAAAATGGAGGGGGAAGGGGTGAGGAAGTGATATTTAATATATTGAGACAACCCTACCTCTTTTGCTAGGCTCAAATGTTCGTGAGTAGGATCACCAGTCACAAGAAGTGGATGTGCATCAGACTCTTCATTAGCACAGCAGAGCACAGTGAAACCTGCAGGAACAGGACAGCATGGAAAGCAAATGTGGGGTCGTAGCTTCTGATCCAGATTTGACTGGTGGTGACTGGAAACACTTTTATCTCCTAGCATGGTCCCTGAGGTTGGGTTTTGCTCTCTTTTCTATTCTAGGACATGAAATTTGCCTCGTGGTCACTAGTGATGAGCACTAATGTCTGCAGAAGCGGCTGGGAGGCAGTGACAGGAGTGGAGCAGAGGCCGCAGTTCCTGTTACTCCCCTCAGGGATCTCAACAGGCAGGGTGAGCAAGGGGTGAACTTGAGCTTCTCCAGGGCCCAAGTGCTGCCATTTATAGCCACATCAGGTAACAAATCACCTGATATATGACTAAAGGAGTTGCAGTTATGGGCAAGCAGAAAGCAGAGCAGTGGAGTTTGACTGTACTAGATAAGCTTCTGTTCATGGCATCTGGGCATCAGCAGCCAGGTGAGCCTGTGACTAAGCGTGTCCTCTACAACTCAACTTATTTTCTTTGCTCTTGCCACCATCCTGACCCAGGGTGTCCTTGGTACTCCATTCTTTGAGCTTTTGTTCCCCCAATACTACTACTGTTGCTGTGTGGTGTGGTACTCTGAAGTGTGTGTTTGCATCCACAGACACGGCCAGTATGCTTTTCCTAGAGACCTAGGCAAGGACTGATTCTTGAGTTTTGCTGAAAGGTTAGGACATTTAATCCCTCCTCCCACATATCAACTTTTAACTTCCTAGTTTTCGTCGTGTTTACCTTGCCACATTATCGAGTCTTAAACATTTTTGAGAATCAGAGATTACAAAGGAAAAAAAAAATAAAGGAATAGTATGGTAAAATTGTGAGAAACTTTCTCTGTTTGCTCTTTATTAAATGGGGATGTACTTGATAATGTTGCTTAATATTTCTCCTTTTATCAGCAGCCTTATCATTATACTTTGGTATCGAGTAAGGTAGTGCACAACTGTTAAGACTTTTGCTTTCTCTGGAGACCGACATTTAACCTCTAAGTCATTCAGCCACAGATTTTAGATTTGGAAGTTGTGTTTGTATTTGGCTTTGCCACACACAGCGAGTCTGTAGCAGACTATGAATTCCTGGGGTAGCTGAGGATGTTCATTATTGTCTGAGAAGCCAGAGCTGTTGCTTTTGAGATTTTATCTGTGTCCTCTGAGAAGAGATCTTTTTAAATACCCAAAAGGATAAAAACCTTTCAGCTAAGGCCTTCCCAAAAAGGAATGCTGTATTCCTCCTGCTGGGACTTCGTGCTAGAGGAAACAGATGCTTCGTTTGGTTTCACCTCTTATGCAGAAATCAATGAAGAAGGTAATGTAAAGTCAAGATTTTGAAAACGTGCAAAGCAAACTCAATGCACTTATACTGGGTATTCTTCAAAATACTTGAAAGACATTAGATACTTTGTGGCCTTAGATTTAAAGTGCCCCATCCTTCACAGGAATCACTGATAATAATAAATAAATAAATACTGGTTTCAGTATTTATGCTCTGCCCTTAAGAAGCAGTTTCCTCCATTTTCAGAATTAAGACAGAAATGTTTGGAGTGGTTTGAAAAATGGCAGGAGTGTCAGGCTAGGAAATGCTGGCATCTGAAAATAAAATCAGAGGGGTTAAGTAAGCTCTTAAAGAGGGAGGTGAAGTGGGAGAATATGAAAATAGTTTGGATTCAGTTTGACATTTTCTTTTACAATACTTGCCTTCAGTCAGCTCATGCAGCGGTAGTAATTTCTCAGCACATTGTCAGGGACATAAAGAAATGTGACAGCCTTCCCTGCTAACTCAGGCTGCCTGCTAGAAATTATCATTCATTATCATTATTATTATAACTAACCAACTCCAAGTCTGATCCCATTCCAGTGGCACTGAAATGGCAAAAATCCCAGTCACATCAACAATATAGGCTCAGGCCTGAAGCTCTGTTACTTAGAGAAATCCAGTGGTGATTAGTGACTGTAGTTCTGTTATTGTATCTGGGATTTATGTTCTGCTTTTTAATGGAGTTTGTTAAATGAGGAGCTGTGAAATAGTAGCTACTATGAGAAAAATACTTCAATGTGATTTTAGAGTTCTGATATAATATGTCACCAGATATAGCCACCCAATCAATAAAACAGATTTTCTTGGAGAGCATTCTGCTCCAGTGGATAAACTTCCATAATTACCCTGCCACCACAATTAAAAAATATCTAGATGCCTTCCTTCTAGTTTGTTGAGGCTGATGAGAAACTGATAAGATGGAGTTTCTGTGCCTGTGACACGTTGTTATCACTTGGCAGTGTTCAAATGCAGAATATTTCAAAATCAAATCTGTAAGTCTGTACATTACTTTGAGGAAATGTGTCAACAAAGTGCTGTCAGCTCCTTGCCTCTTGACAAGTCGTACAGATTTCAGACTGCTCTGAACCATAACTTGTCCTTCAAAGCGGCAGATGTCCTTTCTGGCACTATTGGTAGTACAGTTAGGTTGGTTGGTGGCTTTTTAAAAAGATTTTTTTTAAAAAAAAAGATTCTGATTGTAACTGAGGCCTAGGATCTGGTCTTAATGGAGTAGGGAAGAGTAAGGGAAGCTTCTTTCTGATGTATCTGGCAATGAGAAGAAGGAAGCCCTGAAGACTTTCACACTTGCCTCATTTGATTTCAGATAGGGATGGGGTTTCCTGAATGACAAGAATGGCTAATTGGAAGCTGCTTCTCTCAGCCCTAGAAAAGGAAACAAGTGCTTAGAGTGCTTGTTCAGCCTGCAAAGTGTCACATGTCTTGATGATTCTTACTGCTGTCACTGTAGTATGTAATTTTCTAACATTTCAAGAGGGACAGCACTGAAATAGTACCCGTTTTCCAGTCTGCGAAAATTCTCTGCTTGCTAGGTACTTCTGGTTGCTATTATCTCCACTTGTCGTGAACTGGCTTGGCTGGATAAGTTCAGCTGTTTTTAGTTTTCTTTGAAAGGGACTAAGATACATAGATTCAGCAGGTTTAATGTTTTATATGCCAGCTTAATAGATTGTTAGCCTGAAGCATCTTGTCATGAGTTAGGAGATAGTAGAATGCTTTTCACAGTTAACTCTGCAGATTTATATGTGTCTTGTGTGCATCCTTGTGCTGTACTTACCCAGTGCCTTTTTTGGCCCATGAGCTGATTTTATTCCCTAAGGCCACTGGGCTCATGCATCTCAAATAGCACAAAACTAAAAGGTATTTGTAGCCTACCAACTAAAGATTTGTAGAAAAGAAAGTTGATCTTTTCCATCATGTAGATTCTTAAGTTTTGCAAAATTTAAACTGGTCAAAATACCTTTGAACGATTATACTCTCAAGTATACTTATTTAGAATGTATGTGCTTTGACTCTATCTTATGTTTGTAAATTAAATCTGATTTCCTTACATCCTGTAATAGCTTGTAGTTTTATTTTTCCTGGCATAAAAGTGCTTTTGGTCTGTCCTTCGGTTAGTTAAAGGTAGAAGGCTCTCCCTGAGAGAAAGATTAGTTTTTCTCACTGGAATTTCATGCTGCAGGATGACAGTCCTCTCTGGCACACAGTAAGCTCACCACTGTCCACAGTATACATGAAATCATAATCAAAGACAGATGTCTTTGACTGTTATAAATAATCAGTGCTGCTTGCATAGACCAGGAAAAATCCTTGTTTAGACTGGTCTTACTTTCTTTCTTGGACCTCTGTATTTCCCTTGGCCTTTCCTTTTTTTCATCTTTTCTGTCTTTAATTCTAGATATTTGCCTAAGGAAATAAAGGAATGGGGAAAGTAGATCTTGGCACTCTCTGAATTCTCAGTGGATTACCCTATGGAGTGAAATTAAATACACATGACATATAAAAGGGAATGGCCTTTTAATTTATAGCAAAAATCCCAGTTCACAATAAATCCGTTCTTTCCTGTTTGTTCATGTGCATGATGAGAACATGTCATATGCTTCTGTGAAGCTGATATAAAAGCTCTTTGTTCTGTAGGATTAATTTATTTGAATTGGTAAAAGGTTCTATGTAAATATCAAATAGCAATTGTGGATACACTTTTAAATTGGTGAACAAATTTACTTGCTTTTCAGTAAAGCCCAGTACAATGCTGACTATTTTAACAGCTTTTTGTAAAGGCATGGTTGTTCCAATTACAAATTGTCCTCAAGTAGTAGTGAGATTTCTGAGATGTCAGGACTTGGAAGAGAGTGTCTTTTGGGATAGTATTTTCAGATAGCTTTGTGGAAAAATTCGGCTCTAGAGGTAGATGCCAAAATGAATTTTTAGCCCTGGGCAGTGCACAAAACTCTCCTTTGCTGAGTTTTAGATAATATTTTCAGCTGCAGTCACTATTCTACCAAAATGCTGCTTATTTAAATTTTCGGCAATGTTTCTCACTAAACAGTGTGTAGTGTTTTGTGTTTTAGGCTTCTAAATTCTTGTGCTGCTTTTATTATATATCAGGAATGTGTAGTGTGATGAGGCAGGGATTACGAAACGAGCATTGCATGGCTAACAGGTTGCTGCTACACAACCAGCATTAAGAGTTCTAATCCTTTTTGAAATATCCAAGCACTGCTGGGTTCAAGTTCTTGCCATGTCCTCTGTTCTCACAGAAGCTTGGCAAAGGCCTGCCATTAATAAATGAGAACATAATTTTGATGTGCAAGGCAGGGGGGGTCAAACAATGTGCTTGGGATATCAATTTTTATCCCGTTAGATTATTTTTCTGTAGAAATAGGTTTGCAAAGTGCATTGTGGTCTGATCCCATTAAGACTGAATTGGGTAGCACAGAAAATCATGATCATTCTTACACTGTTCATCAGCAAGGCCTTTAATGCGAAAGTAATTTAAAAAATATCTAACTAAGAAGGACCTTTGTGATGGAACAGCAGAAATTTGGTTTTTAAAATCTCAGTGGTTTACTACAAAAGATATCATTGCCAGTGGTTTGATAAAATTCTGGGCTGGTTCTCTTCTCAGAGAACCGGCATTTTCTCACCAAAGGTCAGCTTTGCTCATGATAAAGTGGGGGTTGAGAAGCTGCCTTTTTTTTTTTTTTTTTTTGTCCTCTCTTTTTTTTTTTTCTTTATTTTAAAGTATCTGAGTTAATTCCAGTATTAACTATAAAAACTCTTATTTTACCATGATAAAAATTAAATTGCTGTGGTTGCTTGCCCATTAGTGTTTATAGTTTTCTCCTTTACTGAATGTTTTCCTCCTCTGCACAAGACCATAAATATATTAAGGGGCAAAGGAAGGTGTGATCAATTTGCCTTTGATACAGACTCTAGCTTGTTGACAATTAGTCATATTAATTAATCCTTTTGTAAAATACAGCTTTTCTTAACAGAAACATCATCTGATTCAAGCCATTAAGCCACTCATCTGAAAAAACACCCACGCGTGGTATTAAGGTGATTTATTGATACCTGTTGCCACAAAAAAAACTCCATGCTAGATAGGTCAGATGCGGTTAAACTGGTTCTTAGATTTCTGTGTGTGACAGGCTTTGCCTGATATAATTTTGCCTGGTTTTCCTCTTCTTTGGGATTCCTTTAAGAATATACTAATACAAACCTGAAATCCTTCAGCATCATTAGTAATATTTTTATTTCCCTTCTGCAGAGAGAAGGATCTGACTACGTTCAGCCAGTGATATTTTGCTGCAATTGAACATACAGTTGTTTAACTGTGCAGGACATGTGCAAGGAAAAGCACAAATGTGTTTGTTTGCTGACTACCTCTATCTTTCATAGCATGTTCTAATTTGACACTGTTCTCTGATGATATGGTTCTAGGGAATGAAAAGCTTATGGAGTAAGCTACATGCTCAAACTATTGCTGAAATTCCTGCTCTGTCTGGAATGCCACAAAGTCTTTTTGAAATCTTTGCATTAGAAAGCGACATGCTTCCTGATAGCTGATGCTCTGTGTTTTGAATAAAATCATGGCAGGAATGTCACACTGAAAAATTGCCCAATGGATATTTACATCCATTGCAGAAGTGAGGCTCGTATCACTAGTGATATGAATGCTGCGTGTTGACTTTCCAGCTCTACTGGATGTAGCTTAATCATATGTCTATGTTAATAAAGCCAAAACATAAATTGTGTTCTGTTCTCTGGAAGAGATTTCCTTTTTTTCCTCTCCTTCCCTTTTTCTTTTTCTTTCCACCCTGTTGTTTGATTTCTCTGCCTCTGATAAAATAACAACTTAGAATGGAAGCCAGCTAAATCATTTTATTAGGGAATGCTGAGTTAAACTGTCTTTGGGTCACAGTTACAAGCAGAAGCATCTTGTTCAGGAGCATGAATTTCACTATAATTTTGCGTAAAATCCATTCAATTAAACCAATGCAACCTGTTTAAATGTTTGTTCTTGTAGAAGCAGTAAATCCAGACAATAAAATATTTTAGGACAAACCATGCAGTTACTAGATTAAGGAAAATTGCTAAAGGAAATTTTACTATAATTTATGCTTTTGTGATTGATCAGCACGAGCTCCATCTCTGTAAGCCATCTGTAAACAAAGTCTGCACCTCCAGCCTTTTTTGAGGGTCTCTACCAAAAACCGAGGCAATGTAACAGTATCATTTGTGGTGCACTCTGCATAAATAAGGCGATTGTCACCAAAGCAGTCCATTAGACTGATTTTGTGAGCACTCAAAGAGTATAGGCACTTATTTTCTAGTAAGTAATGGTATATTTGACCTAATGCACTGTGTTTGCAATCCTTTCAATTAATGTCACTTGAAACTAAGTCTAATTCTTCCTTCCCCTCACCCAATGCAGGATAATTGTAAACCAAAACCCATTGAACTGTGAATTCATCTTAATATATGTTACATCACTGAGAAGCCTGGCATAACGTTACTAACCAGTAGCCAGCTTGTCTGCATAGAAATAGTGAGTGAAGAAAAATAATTAGCTGTCTGTGTACAGAAGTGCAACATTGAGGGTTTTGGTAGGGATACTGTATGTAAAAAGCTCATTAAAATATAACCATAATTGAGGTATCTAAGGACATTTCATTCTCAAGCATGAGTTAAGGTAGCCTCTAGTAATTCACCAAAGCAAGCCTGGTTCGCTTTCTATGATGTGCCCAAGTCCACATCATAAAGCCAATTTGAAGAAAATTATTTTGGGAGCAAGTAGGAGTCGACAGATCAGAGCAAGGTGGGTGGTTGGCAGTGCAGAGGAGAATTTCAGCTCTGTTTTCTGAGAGGTGTTTGCATATATACACATGGCCGTATCTATGCTTCAGTGGCAGGCGTGGCTAAATGGGAATGGCCAAGAGCAAGGACAGAGACAGTACTAGATTGGTAAGGAACAAAGATGGAAGGCAACATGGGACGGATAAGAAGCAAAAGGACTCATCACTGGATCTGAACCAATTTGCTGGAGGCATTAACTCTCTCCAGCACGTCATATTTTACATCATCTCTGTCTTACTTTTTTGGAATTCTGCCTCTGTCATCCACTTTAGGCATTAAAATGGCCTTTCTTCGTTATTCCTTATCTTGGTAGTTTTCAGTGGGGCTGCCAGGAAAGCGAAAACTCCTTTCCTGTCTTCAAAAGCATAATCTAGGAGCTAAGAAGCCAGGATTAGTCTTCCTAATAAATGTGTGCAAGAGAACTCATTTGGGGATTTCTGTTTGTATTTGCTTTAAAGGACAATGAGTTTCTACCCTCCCACAGTGAGACAGCTGGAGTTTGCCTTGTCCTCCACTGTGTTGTGGAGAAATTATCCAGTCTGTGCTTTGGCTTTCCGAATGACCTTTTTTCCCCTGTTTTGGCAGTTGCAATTTTTTTCTTTCCAAGGACACAACTAAGACCCTCACCATCCCCTGAGGAGCTGTGGTCAATACTACCTGTTTCCGCCAGGGAATAACAACAGGGATGGTAGCTCTGTCAAATTAATGTGGGTTAAGGTCACCACCCCTTGGGCTAGCTGGCTGGCTTGCCCTGGAGAAAAGGGTTGAGGTTCTCTAGGTAAACAAAAATCCCTGTGTGATAGTGAGCTGACATTCACACATAATCAGAATCCTTATTTCAAATTGCTTTAGGCTGTGTGAGAACATATCTCTGTGTCTCAACAGATCTTTGTACAATCTCAGCTAGTACACTGGAAAATGAGCGGACACTTGAGCCAGATCTGGAATTTCCACCAGGGAGGAAGAAGCTGCACACCAGCCCATTCTGCAGCATGTTAGCCTCTGTCAAAACCAGGCAAATAGATTCAGGTTGATCAATGACTTTGTGCTGGCTGCAGACACTGATTATTCTGAGGCCATTCATAAATTATGGTTTAAACAGTAACCTATTTCAAGAGCTTGAAACAATTAGGTGCCTAGATTAAAATAATGCACTGCCACAGTAGTGTTACATTGCATGTCTTCAGTATACGATATTTAGTCTTTGCTGGTGGATGTCTCCATCTGTGCAAACATTATAACTGATACCATTCTGAAACAAATTTGATGAGTGGCAGAAGAGAAATAAGTTAGTTAATTAATGATTTGGTTGCACATATGGACATGTAATCCCTGGCCAGATGTATTCAGACTTTCTTTTTTTAAAACGTAAGCAGCATGGTAGATTTTAAATAACCAGTTACAGACCTCCACAATAAAGTTAATATTGTCAAGACCCCATTTTGAAGTTTTTTTCTGTGTTTTGGGTTTGTTCGGGTTTGTTTTTTTTTTTCTCTGCGTGTGTACAGCATCCCTCTCCTCCTCTTCTGTCTCCATTTTTGCCTTTTCAGTTCAGTAACAATCATTTCAGCAGAGGCCCTTTGGATTGCTTTGATAAAAGCATTCAAAAAGATCAAAGAGAAAGCAAGACTCAGCTGGTGGCCTTTCCCTTTAAAGCTGCGGCTTCTAGGCCATGTCTATGTTACAGATGTTTGCTGGCAGGGCTATGTCAAGCCAGGTTTGATAAGGAGTTTGATCCCTGTCAGGCAGATTTCTGTAAGGAGAAACCCTCAGAGCAGATGCAATTTTTCTGGCTATTCTATGTGTACTTGCTTGGCAGGAGTGAGCAGTAAATGGACCTGAATATGCTCAGTGATGCAAGTGCATTTTTGTCAATTTAAAAGGTGTTTTCACATAGGAGACTGTGACACTCCTACTGCAGTGGCATTGACCTGCCTGCATTGCGTTGTGAGCACAACCTCAGCCCATGCTTAAAAGGTTTCACTTTTGTGAAAGGTGCTTTCTGTGCTGCACAGGAAGCCAAGCACCTGAGCCTAAAACTGATACAGCTCTATTGGCAAAGAGCCTGAAAGAAGTGTGGTAAAATACTCTCCCTGGTGTTTGAACTATCTTCTTTTAGCAACTGGCTTAGCCTATACTCTTGCTGAGGCAGGCTTTCTGTTTTTTCAGCTTGAATGAATTTATCCTCTATAGTTCAATTCTATTTATTTTGCTGGAAAACCTTTATATAAAAGCAAGACATTAGTTTCTCTCTCGTAGTTGGGGTTTTAGACAGTAGAAATCCTGCTGTGAAAAGCAATAGAGAAGAGATGGATCCCTAAAATATGACTGGCCTCAGAGGCCTTTCCATTTTTGGTGGGAATGCAGCGCTTCCCTGTTTGTCGGAATGGATCATCCACTGTTCTAAGGATCGTTTCCTCTTGGTAATGGTTTGAGCGTATCAGTAATGTAGGTGCTTAAGAAAAGGAGAACTCCTTTCATTTTTCAGGATGTTGTGTTTGTAGTGCCAAGGAGATGCATTTTTGAGGAAATTGTCCTCCAGCTTAAACCCTGAAACCCTGAAATGGAAAGATGGGCTGCTGAGGCTGTATTGGGCAGTGGTACTGGCCAGGATACGCATCTGTGCACATTGGCTGGAACCTATACTGAGTACTGCACCTTCTGGAACACAAAAAGAAATGGCTCTAATTTTTGCAATGATGAGACCAGCTCTAGGCTTTCTAATTTTAAATTAAATTTAGGGTGGGGTATTGCTCTCTCTTCTGCCACAATCTAGACTAAATTAATTTTCCTTTAAATTAATTTCTTACATTTTTTATTTTTTTTCTTGTATAGGCACTAAAGATGGTCCAGAATGTTCATTACACGCTAACTTGAAGCATATTACTGAACTCCTCTGTTGTGAAATTAGGTAAGTGTTCTCTAAGCACAGGGTTGGTTGGTTTGTTTGTTTGAGATTTTTAGTGAGACAAATTACCTTTACTGAAAAACAAGTATGTATGAATGCTATTGCCTACTGTCTGCATCTATTTGAATGAATAGTCTTTCCTGGATTTTTTTTTTCTTTTTTTTTTGTTTTTCTTTAACCTAAAATTTTAAGGTTTGCAATGTTTCTAGGTTTACTGGGCTTCCAGTAAAAGATTTTAAAAAAATAATTGTTTGAAGGTGTGGTGTGGTTTGTGGGTTTTTTTCCTCATGTTATATTTCAGTTGTTTGGTTTGTTGTTTTTTTTTTTAAAAATATGATCTTCAAGCCTGCTTTTGCAACAACCTACTCACTTGGGAGACTGATCCAAAGCTCTCTGAAATCAATGGAAAACCTCCAGCAAGTTTCATGAGCTTTGGCTAAGTCCTTTCTTGATAGCATGAGAATGAAGGCTTTTTTGGGTTTTCACTGTTGCATTCCTAAAGCTATGTAAGTAGAAAATTGGATTTATTGCTCGTAGAAGTGGATCTACAATAACAAAGGACCTGTAGTTTTCTACTGTAAGGGATATAGTTTGGCAAGACGTACAGCAGGTAACTCTTACAACGTGAAAAATGTGGACAACCAGAATTAACTGCAACCAAATGTACCCTGGAACCAAGGCTGTAATTTATAATACATTCAAGAATGCATTGCAAACTCCTCAATCGATAAGTTAATGAGAAAAAGGTCTGCAATTAATTACAAATCAACTGAGTCAATATCCTGTAAATGAAAGATACGAAATTGCTAACATTTGGATGAAACTTCTTTGCCAAGTATATTTATAAACCTCATATAAAATATGATATTTATAAAAAAGAATAAAAGCTGCTTTCACTGTTCAAAGGCAGCACTCTGAACGCTTGATTTACTTTTGCTCTAAAAATTCAACTGAACTAACTTATTTCAACATGTTTTCTTCTATGTATAAAAGAACTGAAGTAATCTTTTACCTTTAATTTGAAACCTTACAATGAAGCATAAGAGCCATAAATAGGACTCCCAGAGCAATGCTACCCATGACTTAATCGTCAAAACATCTAAAATGATGAAAGTCTCTGGCCAAATGATTCTCCTAGTAGATGGCAGGACCTGAAGCATTCTAATTGGTGGTGTTGGCAATCTAACATCATGTCACATTTATAGAAATAGTCACAAAAATGGTAACCAGGGAGTGAGGAGAGGGGCTAAAACTGGTGCTTGAAAGCAGCTCATTGTCTGTGTGGGTCTCCAACATCAAACAACTCTATGCCTTTATAACTTGCAAAATTCAGAGTGCTACTTATCTGGAATCTGTTTCATCTGGCAGTGATGGTTTTTTTCATATATATTTTATAACACTTCTGTGTTTTATTAAAAAGGCAGAGGACGGTCGTTTCCAAGTAGGAAATACTAGCATTAAACATGAATCTCTGGGTTTTTTTGGTAACATAAGTTTGATTACCTTGCGTACTTTTTACTGTCCTTTTTGTGGGGGCAATGGAAATCAGAGGATTATATTGTAATTACATGCAACATCAATGAGGTTTTAACTGAACAATAACTATTGTTGAACTGTAACACATTAATTGACATTGTAGAATTTTTTTCAAGCACGTGGACAAAATGCCTTTAAAGACATTGACAATAAAAGAAAAGGTTAGGGCTTTATTACTTAGTTTCCCCCTTGTATCTTTACTGTAGAGTCTGCTGGATTTCATTTTTACCATCATAGGATTTCACAGAGATGTTACTAGGCTTCCCAGGTTGTCTGAGGTTCCTAGGGTTCCTTATTCACATTAAAAATATACCAGTCCTGTTTGTTGTTGCAGAGAAGGGCAATTTTTTTTGATATTCAAACAAGGAAATCAAACTCTGCCCACACAATATTCCTCATTTCACCATGAAAGCCCAAACCACATGGGAGTTACTGATGCATGATGTGTGGACACAGTCCCTTTGTTTTTATCTTTCAGGGTAGACCGAGGCTGCACTTTTCAAGTTAGTAAAAGAAAACATGAAAAAGTGGAAGGAGGGAATCTGGAAGAGTGTGTGTAGGTCAGTGAGCACTGACCCACTGAAAGAGGGCTTTTTGTCTACGAATGGTGAAAGTCTAGCAGCAAGTATGGGAATAAAGGTGTTTACCAGCTTTTTTAGATTTTCCAAATTCAGAAGTACATTGATACTCGATTTTTCTTTGCCACTGCTTTCTTAATTATTTTTTAGGAAAGCTCCTAGAGCCTGTTTTTATTTAATGATAAAATATTAATAAATCAAGGTATTTTCATTATGTTAAAATGCTAATATTCATCATGTAGACTATTGACTGCAGATTTAGAACACCAGAATGTTTAATACAAAAATATTCTAAGCCTTGAGCCTTTTCTTATATATTGGAGGTGATACATAGTAAAAAATATAGCTAAGCTATGTAGCATTGCATGATTTCAGAGAAAAAGGCCTCTGACGGCTTACATCATAAGAGATGACAGGGGTGATATTTGACTAGTATCATTGTAGCTTCAATTGTAGCTTTAGCTTAGTGCTTTTTCTGTCTGACTTTAATGCGGCTATCATCACACTGAAAGTCAAGAACTTCGTGCTAATGTTTGAGGAACATTGAGTTGTTGCTTTGCCACCTCATTAATCTAAGTGTTTAGAATATCTCTTTTTTTTTTTTT
>VWZK01022085.1:0-59316 GCA_013396935.1 Baryphthengus martii
GAGAAGCGCTGATTCTTGGTGTATTGAACTGGCAGGAAGCATAATGCCTGCTAATATTACCTGTGAGACCGATTTATAAATTTTATATCCTTTTGACTTAACATGCTAGACTAGGAGATGGATCCAAGTCAAGCTAAAAGACTGTGATACTGGTAAATGTCAGTTGGAGAGCCAAGACAGCCTGGATATCTTTAGAAACATTATGCTATTTCCTGGCTTTAAGATGCAATGGAAAATTCAAAAACATGGCCAGAGAAGAAAGCTTTATAAGATTTAAATGTATGTGTCTCTTTCTGTAGGGAGTGAACTCTGTGGTAAATGAAAGCCCATTGGCAGAGAACTGACATTATAGTCTATTTGCTGTAGAGTATCACCTTGGCAAAAAAATCCCTTCACAGGACGGTCTTCTAGTTAGCCAACCCAACCACAGAAATCAGTGACTTAAACATTCATCTCTCTCAACTACTAACTGTTAAGATTATGAGTTGCAACTACTTTTTTATTGACAATGGTCATGCCTTGTATGAATAGTCTTTATATGTATTTGACATCTCTAGCCTCAATCCATTGTATGAATAGGGTTAAATTTCTGAATTCTTTGTTATTTAACACCTATGGTTCCCTCAAGCTCCTTTAAGCGAAATCACATCCATTTGTCAGAACTGGAACTGAGTAAATCAAAAGAGAAAATACAGTTAGCAGCTGAGACCATGAAAGCCTCAGTCTCTTTTGTATCCTTTTGATGACGTATACTATAGTCATATTTTGTTATAAACTCTAAAACTGATTCAGCTTTACCTTTCTGTCTCTGCAACCTAGAGACAATGGAAGTCGGCATCTTGACCTTTCCATATTTAAAATTCTTAGCACGTGCTGGAAAGCAACATTTTTCCTCCCTGTTTAATGAACAATGGGACAGAAAATCTGAGAGACTGTAAACATTATGACTAACAGAAGTAACAGAAACATATATATATATTTTTATATACATAAAAAAAAACCTCTAGGAAAACAGAATGCATTTTCTATACATTTTGTAGTTGCATTTTGATCCAGTTTATCCGATCCTCTAAAATACATTGGTTTGGATCATTATCCGCTTGGGAGAATGCCATAAAAATATACCATTAGTAGACTTACAGAAATAAAAATATTACAAATTTTAAACTGAGCACAGCTGGGCATTATCCTGGTGGGAGCAATTATTTTGGCATTATGAAAGGCAGGAGATTACAAACCCTGAAATGAAGAAAAGCAATGACCTTTCTTCACCAGAAAAGTCTTGCTCATTAAATCTTGCCTGAGAAATGGATGATAACATAGATTGATATATCAAGCTGCAAACACGATAGTTAATGTGAATGACACTTCTTTAGACATTAGGGACTCAGCTACTGTTAAAGGTACTCTGTAAAGGTATTGTAGTACTCTGTAAAGGTACTGTCCTCTAGGAGACAGTAACTAAGATTGGGGCTTTGAATGAATACTTTGCTCAAGGCATCCAACATCACCTTGATAAGTACAATTCCTTCACGGTACAGCCTTTCACACAACCTCTTTTATGCTTTTGATCATAGCCATTAGAGACTAGTAGTGGTGCTGAGGGGGATATTTCATATTAAATCAGAATCTCATCATCTAATAGCTCCCAATATTCATTTGAATGACTTCCTTATCTTTAGCAACAAAGATTTCTGTTGTATTTTTTCTTATTTTGCAAATTATTAAGGTGTATAAAAAATAGTGTAATAAGAAAATCATAATCAACAGTGATGTTACTACTGTTACTAGTAATATTAAACTAGTTTTACTACAAAACCAGCATATCAAAAGACAAGCATTACATATGCAGCACTGCCATTTTATTTCTGTATTGTTTGCTTCCATCGATTTATAAAGTATCTCAGATTGGCTCCATAGATGTATTCCAGCAAAATTAAGTAGGCATCTGAGTGCTTAGGCTATTTACATTGCTTCTCATTTTTTTCATAACCTCTCCTACAACACAGCTTGAATAAGAACTAATTAACTTCTAAGTCTATTACATAAAATGTATATACGCCTATGGAAACACTCAAGAAAATCCAAGATTAACAATGGAAAAGAAAACCTCAATCAAGGGGAAAAAATACTCTCCGATTCCTAGACACAGGAAAATCTCAAATATTTAGAATCTTAAGCAGTATTCAGTACATAGCACGCAGTCCTCATAAGGTATGCCAGGTAATGAATTTGAACCCTAGATAACGGTCCAAGTCACATGCTTTTAGTCATTGCCTGGAAGGCTGAATGCCAAAATACAGTGTATCTGAGTGCTCCTTGGATAGCCATCTATATTAAGTATCACCTGTTTTTATACAGGAAATGATTTCCAGGCTAGAAATGCACTATAATCCAGACACAGCGCAATATAAAGTACTTCCAAATCTTCACAGAAGCTGAAGAAGCTAGTTACACTGGGGAAAGATACTACTTGTTTAGTGTGTGTGTAGTGATACAAGTAAGCAATCAAGTGAAAGAGTTGATTTACAGGCCTTTTTCACCCTGAGCGGTTTTGAAGCAAAGGCTCTCGTACCTCAGGAAGAGGTACTAAACATCAGCCTGTAGGTAGATGCTACCTGGCAGTGCTGTTCAAACTCTGTGGTCTGCAGAGTCCTGTAATGAGTCATGAGATGAAAAGTGGAGTGTGCAGTATGTGTGTAGAATATGTGGTTGGGGATACTGTAGGATTTTCATATTTTAAAATATAGCCACCTTTCTCAGAGTATTTTGACTGCTACTGCCACAAAAGTAAATGTTTTAGTAGAAAGTTTTGGCAATTTTATGTCTTTAATTCCTGTTCCCATTTCCAATCTTTCCTTATCACAGCCTACTTACAGCCAGTCCCCAGGAAGCAGACCAAGGCTGACAGTGTAAACTACAAAGAGAGGAGCTTGGGAGGAGAGATTTCCTGCGTTTCATTCTCAAATAACAGGTAGACAAGAAAAATGTAAGAAATACAGCAAAAGGAAATTACCAAACTCTTTTAACACAGGGCATGACATTTGATGCTGAGAGATGGGAAACCCATTTTAGAGGATATCTAGCAACCTCTAGCCAGCTAGTCCTCATTCTAGGATAGTTTTCGTTGTTTATCCAGTATTAGAAGCTTTCACATTCTGGGTCATCATTTGAAATTCCAGCTCTCCAGTGACATTTAGGCTTCTTTCTACTTTTTTTGCCTTCTGTCCCATGAAGCCTATCATAAAAGTGACAGCCTTAATTTTCCTGTAAATGTGTCCTCCTATCTCCTCCTTCAAGGTTGTTCAGTCAATTCATATGGGTGTTTAAGTGTCAAGTGAGGATAAGAGTATAAGGTACTACTTTTGGAATAAGAAACTGATCTTACAAACCTTTGAAAAAGAACTATCCCATATCCTTTGGTAACTTTTATGTGGAAGAGAGATAAGCAGGCTTAGGTTTCCCAATATTAGCATATAGGCTGACAAGATTAGCATGTGCTACTCACCATTGCCTCTTGCCTTAGGGAGCTGAATTTATTCTGCCTCTGATGCACAATAGAGCACAGCTGTTCACAGCTGGAGTGGTGAACTAACTTCTTTTGGCTTTCCTTCTCAACAGTGAAAAAAAAACAAACAGAAGAAGGTAAGCTGCTAGTTCACCACTCCAGCTGTGAACAGCAGCCCTACTACAGAGGACAACGTGTAAAGATTATTTTGAGCTACAATATCCTTTCCTCTACTAGTTTCGATTCCTCCGCCAGTTTTCCTACCTCCCTTGGATTTCTTTCCCCAACTCCATCCCTGTAAGTGCTCTGTCCTATCTTTTTTTTATTCTTTCAATCCTCACTTTGCCTTCACCTCCTCCCCACAAGAAGGAAGAGAGTATGAAACAGCTGGCACCACGCATTCACTTCTGTCCTGTGTGTCATGGCAGAACCACCCCCTTGCTCTCAAATTAGCTTTCAAATTTTATGAGTGCTTTTGGCAACGACCAGATTCATCCCTGAAGACCGGAGCAAAATCTGCAGTGACTTTCAACTTTGGCTCATGCCAGACTTTGAAAGTGCCCTCAGCTGTTCTTCCTACATTCCTTCATAATACTAGGGGGATATAGTAGTAATGTGAAAGAAAGAAGGAGGCGAATTATCGAATAGAAAAGGGGGAAGAGAAGATTCAAAACAAGTTCAACTCAATTTAGGGAGAGAAATATGTAACACTAACTTAAGTGTACTGAATCTCTCTAAGATACTCAGAGCTTCATAATTGGCTATACTCACAGTCTATGATGCTTACCTTAGAAAGACTGGATTATTTCCCATGTTGCCTAACAATCTGATGCCTAACATATATATTATTTCACTTAAGTACATTGGATCCCACTCATTTTTATTAGTAATTTTTATAATTACCATGGATATTATTCATGTATACATCATGGCAAAGAACTGAAACAAACTATGACAACAGTGATGCAGGTAAAGTAGCTTGTGTGCTCCAGATGATCGAGTGCAGTAGGTGACTGGAGGTTTTGGTGGTAACTTAAATATCTCTCTTAATACTGCCAATGGATATGACACTGGTTGGGTGGCTGCCTTGCCAAATGTATCACAGTGTAGATTCTTTATAATATTGTGTGTGTTTCTCGGTTTTCCTTTCTTATTCTCTGAAAAGTTTGTAAAGAAGAAACTGGAAAGAGAAGTGTGATTTTTTTTTTTACAATTCTGAATATTATTTTACAAATACTTGTGTTTCTTGTTTTTACTCTATAGAAATAGTGCATGTATATGCATACTCTTCTGGGTATCTGCTCCTCTTAACAATCTTCGTTGCTGATTAGTCTACTCTGTCTTCAATTCTGTGAACTGAAGGTGAATGTCTGGAAGAGACAGCATATTCTTTTTCTTTTTCTTGATGTGGAGAACAACTGCAGAGCTGTTTTGTATTAAGAAACAGAGAGTCCTCTAAATCACCTACAGTAATCCAGCAAGTATTAGAAGCAGCAAGTTTTCCACTGATCTAACTTTATGCTGTTTCCAAGAATTCTTTATATTGGAAAGCAGAGACCAGATGGAAACTAGTATCAGAAATGGCTACTATAGAGCAGGGAAGCACTGAATTCTCAGGTCTGTGCTGGGTGAAGTTGATTACCCATAATCTGTTCGTGCCAGGCACAGCTGACACAAGACAGTGCTATAGGAAGATATGACCTAGGGGAAGCGAATCACTGCAAGTTGTATGTATCCTAATGAGTGGCTGTGATGACTTAAAATTTTTCTGATTGCCAGGTAAGTATCAAAGGCAACATTATTCTAACATAGCGTTCATTATTTTCTGAGAGGCTTTTGCCTGCTTTCAACTTAGTAATGTATCTACTTGGATCTAAACTTCAGTAAGGAGGCTTGAATTTCTCTTGGGTAATCATCAGGAAGGTATTATAGATACAGTGGTAATACGTGTACACTTCAGTGGGTTAAGTACTGCTGAATTACTATTTAAACATTAACTAGGGTCTTTCTTCATTTTTCAACCCATACTACAGAATGAAGTATAGAAATTGAATGGAAGGAGCATTTGAGTGGGAAAAAAAAAATAGAGATTACGTTGATTATGATTGTGGAAATGAACCTAAATAGTAGGATCCTCAAGTAGCACGTATTGAAAATGCTGTCAATGGCAATGAAACTAAGAGCAAAAATGTCAGCAGGGAAAATGAGCTGAAAAGAAAGAGGTAAGAAGGGAGACAGACTGAAAGAGCATCTATAATAAGTGTTTCAAACCCATTAGTTGGTAAATTCACTATCTATTGGGGATGGATGGGTATGGAAATTGCTAATGAAATTGCCGAGTTGTCTTTTTTCTTTTTTTTTTTTCATACTGAGTTCAATTACAATCACAAAGCCATTATTTCCTTACTTAATGTTAATAAACCATATTCCTTGCCTGTTAACTCTACAGAAATCAGCAGGCATCCAAAGCAAAGAGTGAAAAATAGGATTAAAGGTCTTCACTTGTCGGTGCTGTGGGTTGTTTTGCTGTAAGTTATCCCAGTTAACTATTCCAAATTCAGTTCTTGTGTTCTTACTACAATCCACACTGGAGAAACCTGATGGCAAACCTCATGCAATATATGCTCTTTTCAGTAGGTAAGACTTAAGTAAACTCTGTTTTAGAAAATGACAGTTATGCAGAGGACCTGAAAGATTTATGCAGAAATATTCTACACTTTGGAAAAGAATAGAAACATCTGAGGGAATATAACCCAGGGAAGTAGACTATAAACCAAAAGCAAAGACTGACAGCAAAGCTCAAGCCACACATGAGAGAGAAAGAAAGCATATCTAATTTCTTGCAGTCCTGAATTAGTCTTAATGAAGTAACTATTATGTGAAATTACTCTAATGGCGTTTGTCTGTACATTGCCCTGGGTTGCCTTATTTCCCTCTCAAACTGAGAACTCTTTGGAAGAAGAACTATATTTTCGTTTGCACAGGACTCACAAATTGAGTTTCGAAACCTGAGTAGTAATAATAGTATTAATATATAATGATCCAATATTAGAATACTGAAAGAAATAATTAGGCTGCATTTAAAAAGTACAGAAGACTAATTTTTTTTAGACCTGACTTTTCGGAAGACCATCATTCCTAGAGCAGAACAGTAGAGAAGATCAAGGTGGACTATATTATATGAGCACTTGCCCCCTTTTGTCATTCTAGAAACTTCTAAGTGCAAAAAAGTCCCAACCAAAACAGTGCTCAAACAACAAAGCTGAAACACCTTTCACACAAACATGGCACACGTAAAGATATACAAATTATTTCTACAGCAGTATCTCTACTATTTTATGTTTGTGAACCAGCTTTCAAGGAGTTTTAACTGTGCTCTACTAAATAGAAACTAGTGAATATGTGGGTAGAGGTCCTTTAATTAACTAAACTCGGAATAGCCAAACTTGCTTAAACAGTGCAACATAATGCCTGAGACCTCACTTGTAAACTGTGTAGACAGTTTACAATCCAGTAACTGCAAAATAGTTAATCTTATAAATGGAAATCACTGTGAAGCCTAGCCTCCAAAATTGTTAAAAGTACCATCTATTAAGTGACAATGAAGCTACAATCAGATCACACTATCTGAAGAATTAGGGTCTGCAGGTTTTTAGAGTATAAATCAGTCCTAGGTTGTTTCAGGGACTAAGACAAAATCCATTTTTCAAGCAAAAGCTACTGTTTGATTTCTGCATGTCAGTCTTTTGATATTCTTGTTAGTAGATAAATCCTTTGGTCAGCAGCATTGGCCTATGCATTGCAGAAACACATTAACAATAAATAGCACCTTCCAGCTCTTCAATCTGAGCACTAGCAAAGACTGAGATATATAGTATGCAAAGGCAAACAAAAAATTAAAGAAAGAGAAATGGTAAATCCTTCTTATGACTGATGCTTTATAGCTCGTATTTCATTTTTCTACTTGACCTGTGATCTCTCTTTTAAAGCTTCTATCTCTAGACCAAACAAAACCATAATTCATAAATTGTACAACAGACAGTATCTTAATTGTAGTTACCTAAAATCCTGCTTACATGTCTCAGATCAGTTAAAGTGGATTTTTAATTTCGATGTAATTGACCAAAGTCCTAGGCCATTTTTTAACCTGTTTAAATGTCTCACCAGATTCATATACACTATGTATTTATGTTATGCAAATGATCCAATAGCACCTTCTTATAAAGACTGACTTTTGTTGTTGTTCAACAAATGTTACTATTGCATTTTTATTTTATCCACCATGATGCCTCAATATCCTAATTATTCATAAACTTCAAAACTGACCATGGAGTTTTACTTCTTTTTTCTTGGTGAGGTTGATATCTGTTTTCATGTCCTCTAGTTCCGTCTGAAGGCCAGAAGAGCAGCAAGACTTCACAACATGCTGTAAAAATTGGCAGCAAAATAAGAGATTCCAGATCAAAGACTAACACACTCAAGACTAAATATAATCCTGAGTAAAGTAGAAGTCTGTAAATTCCAGCATGTCTCCTGATACTGTCACTGTGGTGGAACTGCCCTTCCAAATTGTAAGATTTAAAAAGACTCGTGTTTGATTTTCAAATATATTTCAGAGTTTTAATTACTGCATATATTCCTGGCATCTTCCAGCATTATCATTAGGGCATGAATTTTTTCTTTCATGCTCTAATCCAGCATAACTCTGAGCTATGAGCAACACATTTCACTTACTCTCCAGTTTTTCCTTTAATCATGCAGGCTTGAGTACGACAGACTACCAAAACATTAACTATTTCTTCCCTCCTTTTATGTGTGAATAAGCAAGATTCAGATTTCCTCTGTTTCTTCTTACTTGCAACACCCCACCTGCCCCACCCTTTNNNTTACTTGCAACACCCCACCCGCCCCCCCTTTTTTTTTTTTTTTTCCTCTTTCTGTGGAGTAATTTCTTCAGTGAAAGGTATAAAGGCAGGTCTGTAAGCAGCACGTTTTTATGTACCTGATTTCCCAGAGCACACGCTATTTAAAGTCTGCTTAGTACCACATACTGCTGTTTTTCCATGTGTCAGTGATACTAAAATGTGCTTTCTCCTCTACCTGGTCACATATTCTCACAAAACTTCTAGAACGTAATGTGTCTGAGACTTACATCACCACATTTCGTAGGAACTGGTCGATACATTTGACCACCGAGAACTAACAGAGGGGTCGTGTAAGTTTCTTTCCTTGAGAAATACATTAGAAGATACAAATGCATGTTGGCCTCAAGTCTAGATAACTCTTGCTTTCCCTGCGCCAAAGGTAAAAATAGCCAAAGTGTACACATACATGCATCCACATACACAAAAATAAATTCTGCATACTGCTTTTCCTTACATAGCAGACCTGGAGTTGTGCAGCCCAATCCTGTTCTATTTTTTACCTCATCATTTTGGCCCTCCAGAGTTACCACTGGTCAAAGGACCTCGGTCAGTGTCCTATTTTCTGCTTGGATAATTTTCTTTCTAGTAGCTCGTATAATGTTGTGTTTTGGATTTGGTATGAGAATAATGTTGATAATATATGGACGCTTTTAGTTGCTAAGTAGAGTTTATGCTTAGTCAAGGATTTTTCAGCTTCTCATGCCTTGACAGTGAGAAGGCTGGAGGGGTTTAGTTGCTAGCTAGGGTTAAACTACGACAATCAGTAAGCAGTGGGGGCTCACGGCTCGGATACTGTTTCAGATTAACATCTGACTAGTCTGCTTGGTTGCTAAGAAATGGATTATTCTTTTTATTCTTTGAAATGACAGTGGGTAACCTTAGAGTTGAACCATTATATTATTTTCAACATGGTTTTCTATAGAAAATAGAGACCTGAGGGCTTTTCCATTCCCTGATAGTGGAGTGCATAGTCCATTTCCACCATGGTAGTGGTGTAGGGACCTGGGTCTCAGTAGATTGTATTAGTTAACATCTATGAACATAAAGCTGGATTTAAGTCTCGTGCTTACAAGTTACCCCCCCTTCACTGTTCTCTGATTGCTTCAGCTTTTTGGCGTAACTCAGCATGACCTGCCAGATGGCTTGGCCACAAAGGGAATTTCCTCTGTATCTTCAGACAACTTCTGAGTTTCTTCCAGTGACAACTCTCTTTTAGTTCTGGATATTTCTGGGCCCTTCCTGTTCACTTCCTATATACGCAAAAGACACTGCTAAAATGCACATCTTTCCCTCATTCCTCCTCCTCCCAAACAAACCAAAATGCAATATTTTACAGCATTCAGGTTATATAAGCAAATTTCACGGTGGTTTCTTTTACAATCAGTCAATATTATTTCTTTTCTAAAGAATTGCCTACTCCCTCAAAAAAAAAAAAAAATCGTGGGTAATTTCCACTAAACTCTAGTTACCTAAATTAGCAATAAAGGACTGAGAAAACTTTGCTTACCTCTAAAACTGTTTGTTTGGAGAGAATGAAACAATTTTTTTCTACCAAACTTTAAGAAATGCTTTGACATGCCAGAATGTCTGCTGGCATTTCCTTATTATACACCTACCTCTAAAGACTCTTTCTCATTTACTTCTCTTTGAAAAGTCCCACTGTTCTTTAGGTTTTGTAGATGTTCTTTGATGACTGGAAAAATATGTCTGCAATTTCTTGTAGCTAGTCTTCTGGGCCACGGGGAATACTAGCTCTGTATACTTCTATGTATTTGGAAAGAACTTCTTTTGTAGTTGCTGTGCAGTTTTGGGTTCAGTCTTAAAATGTGGATTTTGAGGGGTTTAATTTTTTTCTTCTTTCATATATAACTATTTAAGATAGTTTATGCATGCTGATATCAATCAAAAGCTTATTGTTTACTTTATAAATCCCTCTTCCCCCCGAACATTCTGTTTTCAAATGTTCACACAAGATAAATGTGCAACTGGGAGCAAGATATTAAAGCAACTGAAGGATGAAGACGCAAGAGAGGATCCCCTTGAATATGCTAAAATTTTAATGTTTCCATGGCTCAGTTCCGTAGTATTCCCAAGCTTTCTCTTCCTTGGATTTCCATTCAAAGTTGCACTCCTTTTTCTTTTGGTAGAAACTAAATCAGGCTGCTCAGAAACTTTGGGAGGAGCCAAAACTAGTTTCTTTTGCTGGATCTTCTGGCCCACCAGAGGAAGAAAAAAGAAGTTTCCTTTCCTGCTGGAAGGTAGAGAACACTAGATTATAGTTTTTATTAAAGTTTTTGATTTAGTTTTGCGAAGAAGTCATCTGAATGTGGTAGTCTGATGTTGTGGACCACAATGAGCAACATCACAACTGGTAAGGATATTATGTGGGAAGAGCACCTCAAAAAAATCTCTAAAAGATAAATTTGGGGGTTACTTCTTTTTTTGATACGCCTGTACATTTACTGGAGCCCAAAGAGCTCGTCTAAAATTTAAAATTTGTTGATAGATATCTTCCAAGGGTACTGTTACTTACTTTCACTTTGCTCCTTTGCAATAGATCTCATTGATCTTTCAGAAAATTCACATTTGATTTTGTTAGGCACTTATCCTTTCTAGGAGAGATAAATCGTTAAATGACTGGGGAATGGGAGGGATTGAAAACATAATTAATACTCAGATCTAAGTTTTGCAGCTCAGCAACACTGTCTGAATTATCCCCATTTTAGGCAATAATAATAATTGCTCTCTAACCACAAATCTAGTAAGCAAAAGTGGAAATTACTCTTAAGAAAAGTAGTAATAGCAATGTCTGCCAGCCATAAATGAGGCTCAAAGTCACAACAGAGTGAGTTCTTAATCTTTAAATGTTAAGAGGCTGCTATATGATTTCCTATAACATTTATTCACATATACTCATTTTTTTTTTCGTTATCAAACCATTGTTCCACCTAAAGGAACTCACATTTCAAAAACTGATATTTAATGAGGGAAAAGGAATACCGACTGGTTTTTATCTGCATGCTTCATAGTCTATTGTATCCCCATCCAACTGTTGATCTCCTATTCATTGGGTCTCTCGTTTCAAAAACATGCCTGGAGCACTCTCTGGGAGCCACAAATGAAATAGTATGAGGCTTCCGTTGCTTCAGGGAGTTCATTGTGAACATAAAAGTTTTGCTCAAGGAACCATGAATGGTTTCAGTAATGTAAAGGATAATATCTTCTTTATCCTCTCATGCAGGTACAGAACTACTTCTTGACCTTGACAAGGCCTGATACATCCCTGGAATAACATCTAGGCTTTATTGCAATTTGCAAGCTGTGTATTAGACTTCAAAAGGAAAAATGTCAAATTTTGGATTTAATGGTCTAAGCAACCATAAGACAGCAAAAACTTAGGATAATTCCATCCACTCAATTCAGAATGTTTTTTGGTTTTGTTTTGGGTTTTTTTTTCTAGATTCAATTTAGAAACCCATTTTAAAAACCCAACAAACAGAAACAAAAACAAAACGGAACAAAAAATGGCTAAGAGCAGTAAATATACCCAGAAGAAATACAATTAAGAAGATATTAGAAAGACAGAATGATAGAGGTAGCCATTGCTCTTTGTAGCTGAAATGCGCGTCATGGAGATGTGCTCACTCGCACATACATACAACTGCTCTTAACATAGATACAGGTGATGTGCAGAAACACCCAAATATATATGCCCACAAAATTCACTTACAAGATTGGTACTAAAAAAAAAAAAAAAATCCTTCCTGTCCAGTTTTGAAAATTCTATGTTTCATCTGTACATCATTGTGCCTTCAAACAAAACAAGAAGGATAAATAATATTTGGGGAAGGAGATTGGTGCTTGACCTTAAAAGGAGTACACAAAAATAATTGTAAGTTTGGCACACACATTTGCTTTTTCTGATCTAAAGAAACTCCACACATTAGTGTGATCCATCAAAGAAGCACAGAAATAAATTATCCATATGTCTGCTCTCTGTGAATATTCATATTTACATGCACAAAATAACAGTCATCTGCTAACAAGAGAGCTTTTCATTTGCCATTAATCTGTCTGAAAATCTCGCATAGTCATATCATGAATACTGTGTAAGTTTGGGGACCAAAAATACGTAAGCAGGTTCAGCTCAGAATCAGACATGAGCCTGTCCTGCCTCAGCTCCAAGCCAAGCAGAAGCTGGGTCAGCAGTTTACTGCAGCCCCAACTTTGAAATTATATGTTCTGTTTAAACATTGCAAGCTACAAACTTTGACTTTGACTCTAGGCTTGTTCAAAAGATACACAAGCTGACCTCCTGTCCTTCTGTAAGAGACTTAGGAAGTGCTGTCAGATTACCCAGTCTAGACATGATGCTAACAGCTCTTCTTTGGATCTGGGTTACTGAGTCTGATTTAGCACAAGACCGCTTTAAAGTTTAGTATGACAAATAAAGTACATTAAGCGATAGCATCAGGTTTGCCATATGTCTTTGATAAATACCTAAGACTATGTTTGTTCTTTTAATGGCAGCATGACAGCTCTCAATAGGGATGCTGTGCTGATTTGTCGAATATATCCTCTATAACCAACTAGCAAGCTTATGGAAAAAATTCTGATCATTAATAATCCAGTGTATGACCTTGAATTTAGCTAGAGCACAATTCTTTTTCTATTACTGTAGTGTGCAAAGTATTCCATATTATCTCATTTAATTTTCTAGGCCTCTTCTGCATTGCCTTTGCTTTCTCATTTTTCATCACTAGAATGTTTTATTAGTAAACAATAAGTTTTTGTCTTTATCAATCAAAAGATTAAGTATGATCAGACCAATACCTGCTGCTTAAAGAATCTATTAGTGACCATCTTCCAGACTAATAGTTTTTTTTAGCGCAACCTTCAGTTTTCCATCCTAGGTGTCATTAACACTGTATGAAAAACATTTTTCCCAGAAAAAGTATTCATAATCCTCTCTTGTATGCAATGAGAAGCAGTTTTTTTCCACGACTTGAAAATGCTTATAAAATCTGATGTGTTTGGATAAGTAAGTGTGTTTACATACCCATTTCTTGGGGGAAGGGTGGTGGTGATGGTGGTGTTAATTAATGTTTGGAATATACATAAACAACACATCTAATAAATAAAATAAAATAAAATATCCCCCCCTATCTTAAGAGTGTGAGGACTAGAGCTCATACCAATGAGAACTCTAAAAATGGTACGATTCCAATTTTTTTTTTGCAGTACCTAATAAATTTGAATCATGATGGTCAATTTGTTACCTGCACAGTCACAAATGAGACAAGATAAAAAAAAAGGCTTTTAGGAAAAAAAAATAAATTAGTATTTTCCTATATTCTTTATTAAAATATGACATATCATAACCTAACTCCTTGCAAAAATTCACAAATCATTATTATTATTGCTCTTACAGTAATCAATCCCAAGAAAGTGGCACTGAAAAAAATGAGAGGCTTAGTAATAGCAGGAACAAGGGCTAATAAAGTTTCCCCTTGTAGATCTGTTATTGTACTTTACCTTTAATCATGTCTCATATTATTTCCCTTCCTCGCTTCTCACAAGTTCAGGGAGACAAATCACCACAGATCCATGTTTGAAGCACTCCAACAGATTTTTCTTGGCCTTTAATAAGAACCTGGAGTTCAGTCTTTAAAAAATATGTAAAATATTAAGCTATTTTGCCAGCAAGCCTTACTACAAAACTTAAGTTGTGTTCCTGTTGAATACGTTACTCAGAATCCATATAGCTCATCTATGAACATAATATTTTACCAGTTCAGGAGAGAATCATGCCAAATGACCTCCCCCCCAGCCACCAATCTGTGTTGCATGTAAATGCAATTTATTTTTTTTTTTCTGGTGGAGTCCTTCATCTTATGCTAGCTTTAGTTTTCCTATGTTTTCATAAATATAACCTCATTTCTCTTACAACTTAATCCTTTCTTTGACTCACTTTGTTGACCTTTTCTATAAATTGATCATGTTGCACAGTACTGCAACATTAATTATTATACATCTTTCTGGCCACTATTTCAAGAAAACAAGATACTATAGAACTCGCTATAGCTTACTAATTAAAACTGAATCAAGGGTTTAGCCTCATTGTTATGTATGAAAAAGACAGCATGTGTGTTGCTGAGTGCAAAACAAAATTCCTGATTACTTGCATGTAAATCTGTTAATTAGTTTATGAGTAAAAATAATTTTAAAATTTGCCTTTAAGAAATTCAACACCTGCTGTACTTTTCCCTTTATATCAGCAACACAGGACAGATTCTTCAGCACTTAGCTCTTATTAAGTTCCACCAAAATCATGTAGAAACTCTTTTTATGCAAAGTCAGCTCTGTGACCTTCTGCCTGAGTGACAAGGCATGGAAGTATCATGCTACCATCTCCCTACAGTGAACAGATTAAAGCACTACTGACTAGAGCACAGTGAGGACCAGCAGCTGGGCAGGGACCTTGCCCAGCAGCACTATCTCACTGGCCCTACGTAGAGATTAGCAGAGTCAAGCAAGGCCAATGATCGACACCTGAGACCACTGGGCACAGCCCTGGGGATGGAATGGCTTGGAGTCCCACTGGCAGGCCTATGTCTGGGCATAGGGCAAACCCTATGTCCTCACTAGATGGGCACTGCTCCCAGCCCAGGGCACAGGCTTCCTGATGCTCTTCCTCCATGGATTTCCTCACTGCCAGGCCCCAGTCCATGATGCCACTGTCTTGGAGCCAACCTGAGATGGGGCCTGCTGAGCACCAGGGCACCCCAGCTCTAGCACAATTTCCCACCTCTTGAAGACATTTTTCATCACCATGTGGGTGATTTTGATTGCCATGTACTTCAGCCGGCCTGATCACTGCTACAGTTGAGTGAGAGCTGTACGAAAGCAGCTAATCAATAGTTAGCTGAGTGAGGAAAAAGCAAATAACCAAGGAAAGTTTTGAAAAAAAGACTCTCAAGGTATTTACGCAATATTGACAAAGACCCACTGGGAAGCTAAATCTGCCAATCAAACTAATTGGATTTAGCAGCAAATGATAGATTGAAGATGTATGAAAATAACCATCACTGTGACTGAAAAATGAAATGCCAGGTAAATTTACAACAGCAGTTTTATTGAGTAAATCAGCCTCCTGTCTGCCTAACCTATGGCAGAAAGCACAAATCATGTATTTTGGACTCTTCTGCAAAGACAGAAACTTCAACCATGTATAGTCTACAGGTCCTGCTTTGAATAAATGTGACTTCTGATGTAATTTTTGGTAAAAGCTGCAAGAATGTGTATGCCAGAATTAGGCTTGTAGTGAATAATTGTTCTTGTCATAGAAAGCATATTACATGAAATTGTGTTAAACTGCTCTGTCTGTCAAATAACCTGTTTAGTAATATCCCAGAAATTTTTGAGTTGCTGCTGCTCGCTCACCATGCTGTTACATATTTTCATGTGTTCAGAGCTAAGGAATATCTTCATATCATTATGAGCTAATTTTATTTTTAAAATTATCAATTTTAATGTGGCAATCATTACACATTTTTATATTGAGTTTCTTATAGAGATTCATTATAGCAACCCTAATTATTACATTCTCTTTTCATTAGAAAACTGAAATGAGAGATATAATTGTTTCTTTAAAACAAAAACTGTAGTTCAACGATTGTTGAAGAGTTAGTCTAAAACAACCTTTTTGCTTCATTCTCTTCGTATATAAGCCAGCAGCCCTGATCCCTTAGTACCAGTTTTGAGTCAGTATAGGTATTGCAACTCATTTTTCCTGAGTTTCCAGCACAATGTTATTTTCATTGTGCCTTCAGTATTAAGACTAATCTAGCTTTTAGTTCTTAATTCTTCCATCAGTGTTCTTTGATTTTTTACAATGCAAGAAGAAGAATCTCAGTTTCACTTAATTAATCCAGTAAATCAAGCAAGAATTCCAGGTATATATTTGCTAACTCTGAAAGTCCTGATTTCCATTTTTAATATTTCTTTTGCTGTTTTAAAAGATTTTCTGTATTCCACTGCAAAAGAAGCTTTCCAAATGGCTGGCAGAACACCAAGCTGTTCACTGAACTGTCCTGAATAAAAATGCTGTATTTCACCAGAGAAGTCTTAAAATTTACTTTAACAGTTCTGCTGAGAAGCCAACATGCTCATTTTCACTAAAGTAAATAATTTTTTTGAAGTGGTTACATGCCTATTAGCAGCTCAAGGTTGCAGAATGGTTTGGTTGGTTGGTTGTTTTTTTTGCATTATCCTTGATAATATATTCAAGTAGCTATTGTTATGTATATATTTTATATAAATTGTGTTTTCCCATCTATAATATCATGTAATCACAGTACTATATGAATGCTATATAGCAGATATATGCTAGATAGTATACGCGTAAGTGCATTCTATATATAATGCTATATGTAGCATGCATCTATAACATAGTATACTACAGTATGTATCTGTACATATAGTATATACCGTGTGTAATGTATATGTATTACGTTTATAGTATATATACACTAGTGTATTATTTGGTACATACACATTATTTAATACATACACAACATATATATACTGTATGCATTTATACACATTCTACCTGAATAACCCTTTATGTTTCCATTTTTTTTCCTGAGACTAGGAAGAGACAGAAGCAACCAAACAATCAAACCAAACCAATAGTAAAAACGGGAGCAGTAAAACCATACTCACTGTCAAGAGCTACTGAGTCACTCCAGTTTGGAATTTTGTGTGCAGCTTTGCGCTTACAAAGCAACAGCACTGTAAATGATGAGACTGTGAGGATGGTCATATGTTTAGTGAAACACGGTGATTGTAATGTGTATGTAGTATTTGAATGTTGTGATATATGTAGTAAGTCCTGACCATATCACCAATCGAGAGCAAATTAAATGCTGGGAGGGAAGAAAAAAACATTCAAGACACTGCTCTGGACTTTAATTCTTTATGGTGCTGCATCAAATCTAATGGCAGTTTGATGGCACCAAAATGGTGAGCTGTGATTGTCTGTGTCACACCTACAGTTCTTTTAATGGATATATAAGCAGAAATGATAGTAATGAATGCTTCAGGAAAATAACTCTAGCCCATAGGCTAGGTTGTCACCAGAGTTACTGTCAGGTTGGATGATGCTGTATGATGTGTTGGAATAGTCAAACATCAGAAGCAACCAGAAAGGATCAGCTATTCTTGCACTTGTCTCTGCTCTTCTACTTCTCCACATGCTCTGAAAGAATTTAAGCTCATGTTCTGCTCATCTTGGAATGAGTTCATCTAAATTTTTCTTGTCGTGCATCAGACAATTTTTCCTCTACTTGAATGGTCAGATTTTGAAACTGCAACGAGATCAGAAAGAGAGACAGTAAACCACAGGCAAATGTGCTTTATATTTAGTGAGACAGATGGTCTCAATTACCATATCTTGTTTCTTGTGCCCTATATTCTCCACTTACCCTGTTGGGCACTATAATATATCTCTATACATATGTAGTATAATTGTAATGAGAAAATTGGGTAATTTTAGATTTTATTTTCAGTTGTTTTTTTTTTATTTAAAAGCTTTATTTTAATAGGTGACTTTAAATTATTTTTGTAGGAAGAAAGCTAGTATGAAATAAAAATATTTTTCCAGAAAAGAAGTGGAAAATATGTCTATGAAACAACCTAGCATGCTACTGTTACTGAAGAAAGTTTAAACTAAGTTAAAATAGATTCTTCTTATCCTATAGTCAAACAGCTTGAGATTTTGACTAACACCTGGAAGTACCAGGGTTGGATCCCCATAAGAAAATGAATTTTCCCTCTTGACACTAAAATTCTGTAGCGATTGAGAAGCTCTAATAGATTACAGAACAAGAGCTTCACTAATGGCTTCAGGAAAGATATTTCCAAGCTTCATTTGTGTATATGTGGCTGTACTTTGTATAGCACTGTTTTTGCCAAAGCATTTCAACTGAGTCTAGGCCACAAAGAATTGCATTAGCTTCGCATTTATTATCATTTGATAGCACTCCATTAATATAAATTAGTTCAAAATAATGATAGAAGTGTCTGGATACGATGCTGCTCTACTCTAGTGCAAGTTCAAGCTAGTTGCAGTTTGCAAGTGCATATGTGGTACCGTGGTTCTTCCATTTTCAGTTTTCTCATTTAACATTACCTCATTTAGAAAAAAACAAAGAATTTTGTATATTCATTTAAATATAGAATTATTACTACAGAACTATATTTTTCAAATAACAGGAAGAAATGGAATAGTACCTTCAGGAGGTGATGTAGTTATGGAAGTCTATTATCAGGAAAAGGTACACAGAAGTTATTAAAGACCTGTTTAAAATAAATTCCTAGATCAGCTTGCAAAAGAAACATATTTCTGATTATGACTTTGGTTTTGGACTCATTTGTTAGCTGAAAACTAATGTAATTTCTTAGCTACTACAATTTCTTTCAATTGAATACAATGAATATAAAATACCATACAACCTGGGTTTTTTTTCTGGTAATTTTTTATGGCTTATCACTGCTTTTTCTTATTGTGTTTTTGTTTTCAGTCTCATACAATGATGCACCTAAAATCATCAAAGAGAACAGAAAGTAAAAAGTTTCTACTTGTTAATTTTACAGCAGAAAAATACATACTAGTGGCATGAAAGGGATTTCAGAAATCTCTAATGACAGAAACTCACATCAAACATTCATTAAAAAATTTTCAAGGTCCTATCATTAATCATAACTTTTTTTTTAAAAAGTATTTTCTGAAATCCTCTATCTTTTTTTCTTATTTAAATCATTAACAGTTGAATGCTACTTTATTTCCCAGCATGTCATTTCAGAGAAATGAAGATACAATCACCTCTCCTGAAATTTACAAAAAAATAAATCTACAAATTGAGATCAAATTAAACTCAAAGAAACAAATTGTCACTATGGTCTTGATGAACATGGGAAAAGGAGAGAGATGGTGAAAATAAACCAGAAGTGTTGTAAGAGGAACTGTAAAACGCCTCCTATTGTTTAAACTATGACAGTTTGAGAATTCTTTTATTTTTATTTGTGGTGGTGTGAAATTTGCTGTTTCTTGGACTGTATATTCTATGTTTGTCTACCTAGAACAAAGCTTGAGATGCAGCCCATCAGTTGAAAAATTTAGGAAACAGGTATTCTGTTTATTTTTCTTCCATTTGTTATTAAGCTATGGTTCTGACTTTTCCCAAATTTATTGCAATGCATGTTTCACAGAACCTGTCTTCATTTTGAATTAATTGCATAGAATAATTTGGAAGGACACAAGGTGCCAAATCAGAGCTGTGCTCTGCTGTAGTTTAGTAGTATTCAATATTTAATAGCTTCTGCTTCTGAGAAGTTTTCTTCAGAGGACGAAGATGAGAGCTCAGGGAATCAAACAGAATATAGAAGCTCCCAGCTTCAAGTCACAGTCAGAAAAATCCACTAACTATAAGTACTATCAGTCATTACTGCTGAGTGTTTGAGGACTCTTCGTGAGATGATCAAAATAATAACTAAAGGCCAAATTTGAATGAATATTTGTAATTATGGTTATTATATAATTAAGCAGAATATGGCTGGTTGTGTGCAAATGAAAGACAGCATTTGAGTCTAGAAAACATACTTTAAATCCAAGTAACTTTTTTTTTCAATTCTTTGCATTCTACTGATGATCAAATATAGTACAACTATTCATATCTCATGGTAAACGATTGAATTGAAAGGATTAGGACTCCTAGTACGTATCTGCTTGTTGCATCTAAAATCTGAATCTAAAGCAGATCTCAGCTGAACTATCTTTTTCTTAAAGAAAAATCCCTTCTGTTTTCACCTCACTATTAAAAGAGGTTCTTAGGGGACTCCAGAGATAAATGGTGAAGGTAGGTTGCTAAAGGTTATATTATTTCTACTGTGCTGTATTTTGTACATGAGTAAAACGTTTGATGTAACAGCAACACTTTTAGAAGTTCAGTTCAGCAGTTGGGAACTTTCACTTGAAATACGTAATTTTTGTGCCACTTTGTAGAAAGTTCGTAGCAACTGTTGAAGACAGTAAGAAAATTGTCGGCATGTAATTTTAAAGCCTTGGCTTCATTTGACAGCTCCGTACTACAGGTTTCAAATTTTTTTTTTTATTCCCCCTGCCATAGACAGCATACTGTCTGTGAATTCACTAGTTCTAGACTTGACGCTTACTCATTGCTTTGCTCTTCTTCAGTTATGTATTTAGCAATTGCTCATGCTCAGCCTTGGAAACGGGACACATTGTATGGGAGCAAATATATGTAAGCTAGGAAATGAAGATTATCTTCTATGGCTTTTAAAATACATGTAATGAAATTTTTATCTTTCACTGGACAGCCAACATCTCACTCAGAGTGAACATCTCCCCAAAATGCTACATTTCCCATTTAAAACATCATTGAAGGGAAGCAGAAGTGGGACATAACAGTTATCTCATCAGTGGCTCATCATTTCTAAATTTGACTCTCAGAGAGCCGCTATATATATTTCAGAAGAATGCCAAATGGTAAGAGCGGCAAAGAGAACCATTACTAATGTACTCTCTACCCTTTTGTGAGAGTTTGTGCTCACAAGCATGCTGTGGGTTTCTGAGTGATTTTTTCCAAATTTAAGGTTGTTGACTAATAAAAGGGATTATTTGCTAGTAAAATAAATGTCCAATATATGTTTTTCATACAGACAAAAACCAGTATCTATATTTTGTGAGAATTAATAGACCTGATATACTGAAGGATTACCTTTTATTATTTCTTTTAGTATTGTCCTCAATCTCACTAAATCTCTCTTACCTTTTTTCGTCAGAAAGCAAAAAGTAAGTACAATAAAATGAACATCAAGAAGCTTCAATTGCTAATGACCACAATATATTCTAATCGGCATCTCTAGGAACATATCAGTCCAACTTTGAGAGGCTGAAGAAAGTCAGTTCTCCTGGGGACTAAGTAAGTTGAACAGGAAAAAGTAATGGAATTTGAGCAGAACTCTCTCATGGTAAGTGTTTTGAAGAGTACACCTAACTGAAAAATAAACAATATACCTGCAAAAGTAAGTAAGGAAAATTTCCATAGGATAATCATGTATAGTCTTCATTCTACCTTTGTACCCTGCTTACTCATTAGAATTACCTCGTGGTTTTCTTGTCAGTGATATCTGTGTTACTTGCTAAAATATGAAGGAGTTGTAACTTATACAACAACTCAGATGATTCGTATTTTTAATCAAAACTGTTTTCTCACCTCCATGTGAGCAGTTTCATAAACCAGCTTGGGGCCTATCTCTTATTACGTGCTGGAGCTTTTCCAGGAGCAAGTGAGATGACAAACATACCTTATGAGGCTACTCAGGAGGTGGGAAGCTTCCATGCAGGGAAAAGAGGACAGAGAGCTAGGAAAGGTAACATCTTCACAAAAAGAGTCCCTGAAGGATATGTGTTAGACACTCAAGCAGTAGCAACTCCATGGGTCAGAACAGTAAGTACTGATAAGGAGTCTTTTTCTCTGCCTAAAGCAGCACCAGCTCTCTTTCATCATTAGTAACTTGGAGCAGAAGTGTCAGATATTTAGATTCATATGTTGCCTGAGAGCTTCTTCTGCAGTCATACCAAGCCAAAGAAATGTTTTTAGCTCTTTTGCTTTGGATTTTCTTGACGTATGAAACTTGACTTCAGGTTCAATGGTAGTAACGACCACAAAAAGTGATTTAATCAATAACTTTCTATTAGAGATACATGAATCCTGGATTTATTGCTGGCATCACACCTGGAGATCCTCTTGTAAGCTATCAAGGAAAATTTAGAGTGATTATATATCTGACGTCATTCTGGGAAGGAGGATTGGGACCTGTAGATACTCAGACTACAACTTAGGCTGCCATGCTGTTTTTTTCAGTCAAGAGTATTTGAGTATTTGGCTATTGCCTATTCAGTTTTTCAACGATTGATTGATTGATTGATTTTACTTTTTCAGGTTGTTTTTTTTCCCGTGAATTTTTCTCAAGACCTAGTGTAGACAGAAATTTGTTTTGCTCACTTTAGTTATTCAAAAATGAATAAAAGGACATTTTACCCGACTATCACAGTTCCTTTCTCTATGTTTTTCCTTACAAGTTAGATTATTACTCTGTTGATAACTTTCTAGCTAAGCTACTTGAATACAATTCTATTGATTTGCTGAAGGTCAATTTCATTATTGCTCAATTTAGCTTTTAAACAAATGCTATTTTTGAGACTACTTGAATTCTTTAATTGATCTTGTGTTCTTGACTTCTATTCTTGCCCAATGTGTTCACCATGTGAAAACTTTTCTTCTGGGATTTATTTCACAATGTGTAAGAAGACAAATGTTAAGCAGTCAAATGTCTATTTGACATGTGAGCTCAAATGCTAAATCCTCTGCTGTCAGTGGTAAGCAGTAAGGCTCACAAATGAGTCAGGAGCATAGTTAAATGTGATTTCAGACAGGCAAACAGAATTACTAAAGTAGCTACTCAGTTAGAGGAACAGGAATCAAGTGCTGGGCCATAATGAAGAGTATCAGGATAAACTTCTGACTGGATAAAAAGTTTTCAGTAGTGATTTACGCTTTCTCAAAGGACTTTTAGACATTTTCCTGCCTTTACTGATGTGTATGAGACATCTTTCATAAGAATAAAAGTGGAAGGATGTGATCTCAGTTACTTTTGATCATTCCTTAAGCATACTGAAATATATGCACATACGAGGCAGCTCATTACTCTTGAAACTATAAAATGCCTATCTGTGTGCTTAAAAAAAAAAATATGTATTACTGTTTCTGATACAATCAATAACAGTTTGAAAACCGTGTTGAGGAACATCATGTGTCATCCATCATTGAGCTTCCCTGTATCTATCACTGGCAAAACCCAGGACAGCAACACATAAAAAGAAAATCCAGTTGTTAATCTGGAACATCTTTCTTCAGTTTTTCTATCATCCTTTGAATTTCAGCTGTACATTTATTTTGGGACATTCACAATCAAACAATCCTTTTACATTTTGAGATGGACCTGAGGTCATACCTACTCCTATCTTTTCTCTTCTCTGGTTCAATCTATTATCCTGATTTTATTATGCTTTAAAAATTTTATTTTGTCTTTGGGTTCTCTTCATCTGCCTCTTAATGTACCACTGTTTTCTTGTTCAAAAAAATTATTATGCAATTACCCTGCTTCTCCTTGCTCATCATTCCCTTTTCCATCATGAAATACATTGAACACATTGCCAGCTTGCTTTCCTGAACTTGCTGTCCTGGATGCTTTGCAAGTCTGCTTTTCACAAACTTTACCTCCTTGCCCCCAGTAACATTCTCATAATGGCCATTAATTCTCTCTTTTATGTTTGCTGTCCTTGATTATTCTTCTACCTTGTCCAAATCCTCTCTAACTGTTTTGTCGACATGGAATATATGATCCTACACTCATTTGCTGTTCTTTCGTGGCTGCAATTTTAATTTAATTGTATCATTTTTTGTAGCAATTCTTCAGAGTTTCTCTTCCTTGTATGCTACAATCCTATCTCTGGCAATCCAATATTTGATCTATATTCAGTGCAAAGAAATTATCTACAAGACACTGTCTATTTGTGGTGAAAACAGCACCTACTTTATTTTGTTTTCACTGTAAGATTTATCTTCATCGGACATATATTTATAGAGGTTTTTTTGAATCCTGAAGAAAAGAACATCCACTTTCAGACAGAGGCTGATTAGCAGAGCATTTCCCGTAGTATTACATTATTGTATTTGTTTGGCTTGGATTTAATTTTCCTCATAGCAGCCTGTGTGTTGCTGTGGTTTAGATTTGTGACCAAAACAGTGTGGATAACATAAAGATAGTTTAGCTGTTGGTGAACAGGGCTTGCACAGTGTCAAAGTCTTTTCTATTTCTCATGCTGCCTTGTCAGCAAGTAGGCTAGAGGTGCATGAGAATTTGAGAGGAGACACAGCTGGGACAGCTGGAAACAACTGACCACAGGGACATCTCATACCATGTATTGCCACGCTCATCAATAAAACTGGGTGGAGGTTTTCCAAAGTAGCTGTTGCTTGGAGACTGGCATTGGTCTGTGTGTGGGAGGTGATGAGTGATTGCCTTTGCATCACTTGGTGTTTGGTTTTGGTTTTTTCTTCTTCTCTCAACTTATTAAACTTCTTTGTATTGATTTTTTCCTTCTTTTTGCCATCATTATTCTCTCCCCTACCCTGCTGTGATGGAGTGAAAAAAACGACTGGGTGGGAGCTTATCTGCTGGCTGGGATCAAGCCACCAGTCCCTTTGGACATCCAGAGTGGGACATGGGGGGCTCATGATAACAATAGGTTTGATTAGAGTATTCGAGACTGAATTCGAAGTTGTTGTACCTTTTTAGCTGTTACCTGTCAGGTTCTTATTTGCTGACTTTGGCTTTGATACCGATTTGTTTGTTCCCTCACCTGCTCTGTAGATGTTTTCTGCCATGTTACAATGGCTATTCAGTTTCTTGAACAACACAGAAAGCTCATAATGGTATGTGTCATGAACTCAATTTTGTCCATTAGTAAGATTAACCAAATGTTTGGGATTGCCACACAGGGATGTGCCCTGAGTCAGTTGAGTCACGGGTGGCAAGAGTCTTGGGAGAATTTGGGCAGATACCTCGAACAATTTTTACCTCCAACTGTCTGGGACTTCAGACCTGAACAGATGTGCAACTCTGCTGAAGTGACACAGCAGTTGACAAATGAATGTCTTGGCTATGTAAAAGAGACCCAACCTCTTGCACTGTGCTGGGTCCTAGACTATACTTTACTGCCCCTCTGTTAAGTAACCTCAAGGCAATTGGTGAAGAGATTTCTGGTTTGTAATTATGGGAGTCAGATAATGAATGCTCTAATAGAAATAGAAGGGTCCTGCCTCCAGCCAAGTGGAGGCTGATTTATTGGACTGTGTGGATTTGATGGTACATCAGAGCCACACGACTATAAGGCTCTGGTAGACACCAGCACATAGGGTAACCTAATGCCATCAGCTTAAAAGGAATCATAAAATAGAATCATAGAATCATAGAATTGTCCACGTTGGAAGGGACCTTCAGAGGTCATCTAGTCCAACCCCCCTGCTGAGAGCAGGAACATCTTCCACATAAAGGCAGAATGCATATGGATTTTTCGAGTGACAAGGGGATTCCCAAGAGTTGACTGTGTTGGAGGTTAAGTTGAGCCTATCAGGGAATGAGTGGCAAAAGCATCCTGTTGTGATGGCCCAGGCTCCATGTATCCTTGGCATAGACTACCTGAGGAGAAGGTACTTACTTCAGTGACCCAAAAAGCTGCAGGTGGGCTTTTGGTGTAACTGTTATGGGTGTAGAATACACAGTGGTCTACCTTGCTTCTGCTGTGGGGTTGCTATGTGTGAAAGATTGGCAGATGCTAGTTGCTACCATGATGGTGCAGTATCACAACTGAGACTCCCTAGTTCCAGATGGTTGGAACTGTCTAGGAAAGACTGTAGGTTAATCCTTCCTCAGGAAGAAAGCAAACAAAGTTCCTTTTACTCAGGAACCTGGGTGCACTTGGTGGGTAATGCAGAAGGTTGGGGAAATCTGAGGTGTACCTCAAGGAGATATATCCTTGGGTGAAAATAACCCACGATTTGAGTTGCATGATGTCATAGTTGTGTGATGCCATACTTGCATGCTGAAAGTACCACAACAGAAGCTACCCAACCCAGTGGAGGACGAACCTCATAAGGAATCAGGCAGGTACAGCAGTGATCCAGCCTGAGCTGGTTTTAAAACTCAACAATCCAACAGAGCACACTGCACCTCCTGTCCTGAATGGTCATTGCAACAGATGGAGCCCAAGTCATGGACTAAAAGAACTGAATGGACATTGGAATGGGGGTGGCCAGTAAGCTGAGGCAAAGTTATCTGTGTATATTTCAAAGGACATGGAAGGAGGGGTTGGGGTGATTGATGAGAATTCATCGAATGTTGTAGGATATGAGCATGGTGCAAATGGTATGGAATAAGAAAGGATAGACACTGTAGTGGGTCAGGTTGAGATGGAGTTAATTTTCTTCATATCAGCCTATATGATGCTGTGGTTTATATCTGTGACCAAAACAGTGTTGATAAGACACCAATGATGTAGCTATTGTGGACAATGCTTTCACAGCATAAAGGCCTTCTCTGGTGGGGGTTGTTTTTACAAGGTAGATGTTGCTTGGAGAGTGGTAGGGCATTGGTCTGCTAGAAGGTGATGGTTAGTTATTGCCTTTACATCCATTGGGTTTTTTTTTTTGTTTTCCCCTTGACTTATTAAACTGCCTTTATCTTGACCCAAGAGCTCTTTCTGGCTTTTACCCTTCTGATTCCCTCCCTCATTCCACTGAGGGGGGGCAGAGAATGAGCAACTGAATCGGGCCTTAAATGCTGTCCGGAGTCAACCTACCTCAATTACAAAAAGCTCAAAACTAAATCTTAGAAAGGAAGCTGTTGACTAGTACCTCCTCTAATAAGAGATATGTTATTACACATTATGATTAGCAGTGTTGTTACTTAATTTCCATGTAGCCCATCCTATCTAGATTATGAAAACAATGGGACAAAAATGAAATATTTTTTGTGTTTGCGGCTTAATATCTGGATCAATATTGTCATGTACAAACTAAGAAAATAAATTCCAGAGAAAATTCATACTGCTAAGGAGGATGGCATTACAAAAATATGTTAAGGAAATAGAAAAAAATAAATTATGAATGAACACTGAAAGACATTTCAAAACAAATGCTCTGCTTCAGATTAGATCAGACTTTATCTCGACTAATAGATCTTGTAATTCTGGATTTTCTGTTTTCTTATGGGTAGGCTCCCTGAAAGAATTTATTTCCAAGTAAACAGACTTGGTCACTTATCCAGAGGAGGTTTGACAGGGTGTTACAATATTCAGCCTATTATGTAGTGCATATTTCCACAGAGATGCCCGTCCAAAAGACTCATATTGAAACTCATCAGGCGGAAAGTCCTAAGAAAGGAGATAAATGTATTTTTTTTAAGTAATGGTAAATATATATTTCTTTTTTTTTTTTTTTCTCACATCGAATAACACAAAATATTTGAACTGAGATTCAATTAATGAGGTATAAGCTTTGTCCTATTTTCCTGATACTGTTTCGTTTGATCAATAAAATTGATTTTTTCAACATATTTTGTAATTGTCAAAATTATTTTTTTTCCGTGAAGAAGATATTACTAATGGAAAATTCTAAGCAAACATTTATTCAGCTCCCTGACTATAATGAAATGGTAAACTTTATGTTTTTCAGAGAATCAAACTGTTCATTTTTTAGATAAGAAAATAACAGCCTTACATTGGAATTTAAATTAAGTTATATTTTTATAATTTTCAATTAAACTTTACCTTCCTACATGTTTTTTTCCTCTGTACATATTTTTTTGTTAGATTATAATTAAGTTCAGGAACAGTCATGTTCACTAATTAAAACCAGTTCATGGTAGATGACATAATAGCTTATATTACAGAATTTTTGTCAAATGGAAAATGTTAGCAAATGCCTCATTACAGAATTCACACCTTTGCTGTTGGGGTTAAGCACATCAGAATTTTACTGAATTCAATTAGTTTTTATGGATAGAATATAGCAGCTTTTGTGATGTTCTTGTATAAATTTATATCATTTCTCTATCTAAACTACACTAAAAGCGAACAATAAAAATAGGAGAGTGTTTCTTTCTTGTTCTCATTTTGCCTCTAAACTGGATTCGAATTCATTGGGGTACTCTTTGATCAGTTGCTGTGCTTTTTACAATAATAGCATCTGGGATTCTTTGATCTTGCCAAATTTTTTTTTATTCTTTATAGTACTTTTAAAAGAAATAATTAAAGAACAGAAGCAGACCTTACAACCTTTGAAAAAGAAGTTATCCTTGAAGAACAGCAGTAAGAATTGCTCGTAACTTCCTCCGTGATATTCACATACAGGATTTTATACAAGTTTTCTTAACCCATCTTCTAAAGAAAGGTAGCTCTCCTTTCCTCATTTTATAAACAGTGTCATAGTTGTGTCGAAAGGGTCCATGATTGCTTCCAAGCTCACTTCTGGAGAAACTGCGATTTGAAGAAGATTGTTCTATTCTCACGAGCTAGGAGTCCCCATGCATAATCATTCATCTCCATTTGGAAATCCTGTGAAAGGCCCTTTCACTTTGGAAAAGGCCAGTCACAGAAAACACAGCAGAAAACTTTATGCTGAAAACTTGTTAACAGCAGATCAATGGCTGTAGTTAAGGTGCTGACTGGGCTGCTAGTGTGTGCCTTGAGCTGTAATGACAGCAGATTTGTCACTTCTTAGTCCTGTTCATTCTCTGAATTCCTAAGGCGCACAGGAAAGCTCTTCCTATACTAATACTGGGAGCCTAATCTGTAGCCAAGGAGTACATTTGCAGTTAGAGACAACATCTCAGATTTTCTAGGCAAGGCAGTTATTCGCTCCACATAGAGAATATGTAGCTATTCATACAACTTGTGCTTTCAGAAGATTCAGAAATGTATTTTATACCATCATTCTTTGACAGTTCCCTTTCTACTTGTTATACATGCATAACTTCTATCCAACTTGTGTCTTCACTTACTCTGGCTAAACACTGTCTGTTGCAGTTTTCTTCCCATCTTCAGCAATGATGGCCTTCACAGCTAAGAAGGAGATTAACAACAGCTAGAAGATCATTTGGAAACTATGCGGAGGCCACATTTTTCTTTACTTAGTAGCAGGAATCTTTTTTTTCTCAATTCTTTTTCATTATTCTAATAGCAATTTTAAATACTCGCTCCTTTTAAACTGTTTAATCTTGCCTTGCTCAGCACCCTAGCATGCAAAAAAAAACAAACCCAAACCTGTTCTTGGCTATTTTTTCCAAGACTACAACAAAAATAAAATGGAAAGCAGTCTAAAAGCTTATGTTATAATCTATGGGCTTAAGTTATAATGCTGTCTGAACTGAGAAACATTTAAAGTGCTTTAAAAAAAAAAAAACGGATGATACTCATCAGTAGCCAGATTACACTATTTCTTAAAAAGGGGTAACTCTCAAAGCTTGCATGACTGCAAATCCTACTTGTGCTAAAACATTGCGTATTTTTATCTTGTTTTAAATGTGTTCCCTGAAACACTAGCTGCTGCAAACTGAATACAGTTTCGGTGCATGCCTGGGCAATTCCAGTAACTTATGTGGAAAAGAAATTGGAGAATTATTAAGAAAACTGTGGTTCCTACTAATCACTAGCATTTAGGAGGTAGTCTATGACAGTAAGAACTGCCTGAGCAGTTAGGAGGCTGCAAAAGAAGAAAAGTTATGACTGCAGGGGGTAAAGGAAGTAATGTCTGAAAGCTGTGAAGAAACTTGCTGCTATAAAGCAGAATTTACCAGACCCTGGTGACATGTATTCTACCTCATTATTTCTAGAGACCCTCTCTTATGTTCAGTTTTTTAATTATTGTGACAGGCTTTGTGCAAACAGCAAAACAGACAGAACAGCTGAAATAGTTTCTCATTTGGATAGACAGCGAAAGCAACAAAAATTGTAATTTTGCCAAGTTCACAGAGCAGGCTAGGGCAATGAGCAGAGCTTCTCTGACTGCTTTACAGCTGTATTATTCTTTCCAAGCATAACATATCATTTTGTTTAAGCACAGGAGGTTTTTTTTGGGGTAGTTTGCTTATTTTTTTTCCTTTCTTACTTAGACACATTTTTTGTTGGAAGAAGCATTGACATTTCCTCATCTGGTGAGTCATAGCACAAATTAGACTGTGAGAAGCCGTCTCAACTGCGTTGACTCTGTTCTTCCTTGCTTTAAAATGGATGAAATGCAGAAACATCAGAGGCCAAGTTTAAATCCAGAACAACATCATAAAATAACCTAGCAATTCTCTATTCAGAAGAAAACAGCTTCTATTCGAGTACATATCCAGCAAGCATAAGCAGATATGTCTTCAGCCGTAATCTAAGCCAGAGGTTTCCCAACTACAGTGTTTTGAACATTCATAGTACCCTTAAAGGTAGGACAAATGGAGATCTGCTAGCAGTGGTAGCAACATTATCTTCATCATGGGACTTTTATGTGTTGTCTTTTATGTGTATCCTATGGAATAACTCCAAACATGGAGTTACTATCCTTCAGCAATACCTTCTTATACTTGTGTGTAATAATACTATGTATATGAATGCTACCAGCAGCAGGACCTGCATTTTCAGCTAAAGATATAGGAACTGATCTAAAGGCTGCAATACTCTTAAGACCATGTGGTTGCAAGCTATATTTCCTTAAGTGAATGAGGTAAAGGAAGTCTACATAACTGTGCTGAGATGCTAGAGGAGCAGAGTTCTGACATGTATGGACAAAGAAAATGGGCCTGGATTAGAAACCTCAAAGTGGAAGAAGAATAACAAATCAGCAGTGACTAGGACGTGCATTCATCCTTACCCAAAGCCACCCACCAAACCCTTCAACCCAACCTCCAAACCCATCAATCTCATCTCTTCTGATAACAAATAATGAAGAATACCAAAAGCACTGCTGTTTCCCGAGTTCTGCTTCACATAGGGAATGAAAAATATTGAAAGTTATTGTCTGGTTAGCTTGGATGGTATGGGCTTCACATATGTAGATGACCTATGTGAATGACAAGAAAATGTCATGATGGAGTTTTTGTTTGCTTTCTTTAACCAGATAGTGAATAAAGAACATACATACACACACAAACATAGACACACACTCAAATGAGTCCAAAGGAAATTATTGTTATTACAAGGGCATCAATTAAAAAATGAGGAAAAGCTGGAATGAATGCTACTGCAGAATTTTCTTTCACACTCTAGATGTAAACTTTATGTGCAACGATAAATAAATAGTGTGCAATCATAAAATTAAAGGTTATATCATGATGATGAGGTAGTCATAAGGGAGCAGAATTAAAGTTTCATGGAAAGTCTTTCAGACACATATACACAGAATATTTTATCATTACAGTTCTAGTAATTTTCTTGGTTTTTTGGTAATATAGCATACATTAGTAAAGAAACTGCAATATCAAGTTCTTTTGATAAAATTGTTACGTTATTAATTATATTGAAAAAATAATTTGATTTTTTCATTTCCCAACTGTACAATTTTTAAAGTCTTTTTCAGTTGTTTGTTTGGTTTGGTGAGGTTTTTCTTGTATTAGGAGTCATCAAGATCTTAAAGATTGGCTTTAGCAGTGTATCTTTTTGGATTATTGACAAGGAGAGAAAATTGCAAACCACTTCCTTATTGGAGAATATTCTGGATATGAAAATGTCAATAATGTCGGCTTATTCTACTGATAGTAATAAGCAAATATAATAAATGTAAATGTTGTTGTTAGGCATATCCACTGACCAGACTATTATATCCACTCATTAGAAGCTCTACAATGTCTGAAAATCAGTAATTCCTGAGCTGCCATGTACTGAACAAGTATTTTTTAAATAAAGTAACAGACATACCTGTCTTGAAGGATACACGCTGTACTTGAATTTATGTATACCTTCTCATAATTTTTCCTCATGCATTACTTCTTCTCCCCCCACTGACAAAAAGCATTTAGCTCTCCCTGCACCTCTTTTGCTCCATTCTAACCTTTTCCAAAATGCTAGAATGACATCTGGAGCAGCCTGCTGTTTTCCTGTTCTTTGATATCAGCAGCAACAAAAATGAAACTAACCTCAAGAATGGCAAGAAATGAAAAGTAATTACTTGAACACAAAATTAAATTAAATTTTATTTCTCTTTTTAGAAGTATATTTTCATGCTGTTTGCTACCATTTTTATCCATTGATGAGAGATTATAGACGAGTTTTTCCCTGCTCGGTTAACTACCTTTAATTGTAGATAGATGTTGGCTGGTTAAAAAGAGCGTTAATGAAAAATCTTTAGAAAGGAATAAAAGCCTAGCACGACATAATAGTTGGTAACGCTAACTGCAAATTTCTTTATAGTCAACATGGCTCATCTGTCCAATCAGACTTTAGCAGTCTGTAGTAATGCAGTTTGTCTTTCACAAGACCCAAACAATATATGATAGTAAAGCATATTAGTTATCAATCAAGTGTGAAGAAATTAAGACTGAGGCACAGGAAGCTAGGTTTCAGAGTCATGTCAGCAAGACAATTTAATTAGGAATGGAGCATAAATCAAGATCAAGGCACGTAAAAGTCGAAAATTCAGCTCATACTAAAAGCAGCAGACTGATGTTTCCTGGTATACTTAAGTACCCCACTGTCCCTTGGTGCCTGCTATCCTTATTGGAGCACAGATGGTGAAATGTGTACTGTTCAAATTTACTATATTCATTCACAAAGATGTCGGTTAAGAAAACAGTGTTACTCTAAACATTATCGCTCCATTTATTCTCTTTTTCTTTTTTTTTTTTTTTTTAATTTTTTGATGCTAAAATAAATAAATCTGGATTCGCAGTTATCAAAATTTTCCATATGCTTTCTAATCATGGAAAGTACATGATGACTGGATTGCAGACATTGCAGACTATGACAGAACAAGGTAATTAAAATGATCATGACAACCATTGTGTCCGTATGTTATTATAGAGTTATTAGATGTGATCTTTACTTGATCATCTCAAATTGCTCTTCACTGACAATTTAAGTTTGCTACTGCAAAGTTTCCTCAGTGAAAATGTTTGGTGACTCACTGATTTCAGGATTTTAATAGCTACAAAAGAGATTTGTGGTACAAGTTAAAAATAGGAGCATCATACCTTTTTATTAATCATTTAGGAGATGGCTAAGTGCTATATTAATGAATCTTGCAGATTATATTAAATAGTAGACCTCAAAAGAGAACTTGAAGTAATAAAATAGAGCTATGTCTTACTCGTATAAAAGAAATTAGAAGAGTGTCTGGACACAAAGTAAAATAGCATCCCATAATAACAGTGACAAAAGGTCCTGAAACTAGACTTCAGCTTGCATTTAGCATACCATGGACAGATTTTCTTAACTGCTTAGTATCAACAGAAAGCATTATTTGTGTTTAAATATAAACTGGAAATTAACTGAAGGCACATGTATTTGAAATTCTCATTATAATAACCTTTCACTAAATCTATATTTTACTAGGTAGCAGGCAAGTTTTCAACCTGTATTATATGATGCTGAACTTCGCCTTATTCTGTCCCTAGGTTTTGTGCGTGTCTGTGTGCACACGCATATACATATCCTAATCAGCCTTCTTCTTCTACCTGTTTCTCAGTTTCATCTCCTGAAAGCTCTTAATTGGAAAACATTAATTTAGCATTTAGTTCAATTATAGTATTTTTATTTCCGTCCTCAATACTGACAAATACTTTAACGCCAGTTCAACTTTTGTCTTCCCCTTCAGAATTTTCACTGTTTTTCCCCCTTGAACTGAATAATAAGGTGATCATTGGGGGTTTTATCAGATCTTGTCTACTCTTCTCCTTTTATGTGCTTTTATCATAAGCTGCAGAATTCACATATCTGCTATCTAATTTTTTTCAATCTTTATTTTATAAAGACTTTGTAGACGTTTTCTAACCAAAATGAGATAAATTCAAAAGACACAGGTAATAGAGGTTGATTTCTTTTTTAATCCTTGCTATCAATCTTACCATGTACTTTCCTTTGAACATATACTTTACACACTGTAAAAACAGTCCTGGGCATTAGCTAACTGGCTGCAGAAATCTATTAGTGTACAATTTGTTTTGAATTCAATTTCTTGTAAAACAAATAGAGCTCTGAATTTTGCTTACTGAATATCTAAAATATAGCGTAGTCTAAATTGTCATATATAACATAAAGTACATATTTTAGGAAACGACATTATGAACTTCAGGTAAAAACCATATACTGCAGATACCAACTGCTTTCAAGTTTCCCATTTCTTAATTGAAAATATCCACAAACTTAACCATTTTTGTTTTTCAGACTACTTTGGATCTTCTAAAAAGAATGGTAAACCAATGAGGCACAGAGAAATGCACCTGCAGTAACAGAGAGATATTGATTAATCATATGAAGCAGATAAATGAAGAGTTAACATACATTCATGGATATTTGTTACAGTGAAATTCAGATTTACCAGCTCAGTGTCGGCAAATGTATTTAAATAAATCCACTTCAGAAGTGCTGAAGTGGACATATATTATGTCAACAGTGTCACCAACACATTTTTCTTTTTTTTTTTTTTCTACAGTCTTCTGTAACGGGCACCTTATTAACTTGGAAGCACAAGGAAGATGAGCTGACAAATTATATTTGCAACTCTTACCACAGTTTATCAAGGGGGAGACTCTGGGACCATGAAAGCTCCACCGATTATCCTTCAGATGCATCATGCTTTGTAGATAGACTGCAGCTTTATCATTCAAATAACCCTGAGGACTGGTGTTTTTGATAAATAAAAGCTTTGTTCTCTATTATCTATGGCTCGTGTCCTTCCTTTCCCAGTCTCATGAGCAGCAGCTGAGAGAAAAGAGGTCACTGAAGTCCCTTAATTACAGAGCTGGAACTGCACGGCTTTCATACTCCCAAAATAGCAAAGCTTACATAAAAACATTAACAGCATGAAATTACAGAATATTGAAAACAGCTAGCATGAAAAAGATTCAGTAAAGGTAAACAAAAACTGCATTTAGACAACTTTACATATAGGCAAAGCATTAGACTGCATACAATTCTGTAATTAACAAGAGAAACAATGCCTCTCTCAATGGTAACGTTGCCCCAGAATCAAATCATTTGGAAATAAGCCACCTTCTTTAAAACTATGGGTTATTGTTACTCACATAGTACTAGTGTTGTTCACTCTTATCATACCAAAATAAAACACATCTCCCTTGGAAACCCAGAGCACCACAGGTCTTTGCTAAGTCAGATCTCAGCAATGGCAGACTTCAACAGCAACTACAAAACCTTAAGCAAAAGTACCCTCATTTTGGTTTGCTGCTTAGGTCAAAGCGACCTAAACCCTTACACATTTCAGGTCAACCCTGTAGTACAAGGGCACATTAAACTAATAGGAATTGGGAAGATTCTTAATGTGATATCACTGAGCAAATGTAGAAATTAATACAAGTTTGATATATTTTTTTTTTGTAGAATGAATACTCACTTAAGCTCTGATGAAAGAATCTAACGAAATTGAACTTTGTGATATTGGAAGAGTAGACCACAACAGAGGACTTAGGTTTTGAGGCACCTGTGATTAACTGGTGCATATGTCTTGGCATAGTGCAAATAGGAACAGTTTCACTGTAGTCATTACCATTGTAAAAGAACAAGTGGAGCTCCTGGATACTGTGGTAATTAGAAATTCTACAGCACTTATTAAAAGCATAGGGGCATAACATCAGAGCTCCACTCAAATTCCCATTTAGATGATTATCATTAGCTCAGTTTTGACCTTTTTCTGTTTCAGCTGGCTGTCATATTCCTCATTTAACCCTCCTAAAAACTAGCAGAATGATTACTGTTGTGATCCAGTCACTGGTCAGGTGCTAGATGCATAAAACTTGCAAAACCTACTGTCACATCTTTTAGTAGGAAATATTGTGCCAGTATTTTCAAAGTCTTTATGTTTTGAAATTCCGGTTTCCAAACTTCCTTGGGGATTCTCATCTGAAAAAGTAAGAGTTTAACATTTACAACTTGGTCACTGTCTCACAGTCCCTAAACACTGCACCAGTACTTCACATCCCTTCAGCACAGCTGCACAACCATCTCCTGTCCCTGTGTGGAGTTGATGAGGAGGAAGGTAGCCTTTGGCCACGCCTCAGTGTACAATGGAGTGGCTTTCCATATCCTGTGACTCAACAGAGCTGCCATCTAATATCAGATGCATGCATGGCATCTGACTCTGGCTGCAACCCTAACACGCTGGATGTGCCATCTCCATATGGTTGTGCGGCATCTCCTTGCCAGTGAGCTCTATGTGCTGCATGCCAGCCATTGCTACATCACTGAATCGACCAAGCACAGGGTGTGTTTAGCAGTCTCAGTTACATTTTAAAGCTACAAAGAAAATATGCCAGACATCCAAGCAAACAAGTCCCGCTCTGCTACTGTGCATCAGCTGAACATAGATAAACCCTACCCTTTCCTGGGCATCAAACACCGCAGGCAGTTATTGCCACTTTCCCATTAAAGGGTGCAGTCTGGTCCTGTACATTGACTTGCACAAGTAACCATGAACTTCTAAAGGGGAGATCAGCAATAGCAATTGAAAAGGAATCATACTGCAACCCAAGTTTGCTGATGATGTTTTATTCACATACATACATGCAAAACACATTCCTAAATCATAGAATCGTAGAATGTTTCAGGCTGGAAGAGACCTCCAGAGGTCATCTAGTCCAGCCTCCCTACACAAGTAGGGTCATCTCTACCTATCATCTCTAGTCTATAATCATCTTACATACAAAAAGTATACCTAGCTGCATTTTTAGGTTTTGGGTATTGCAGACTTCTGTCATCATCTCAAGAAAACAATTTCTGTATTTTATTGAAACAAAAGAACCTGAAGGCGTTTTCCCTCATATAGAGAACTGCAATATTAAGAGTACTGCTTGGGGATAGCCTTCAAGTTGCTGCATCTCTGCTTCAAGCTGGGAGCCAAACTACATGTGACTCATTGCAGATGCTGGAGAAAAGGAAAACATTAGTGTTGTGTCTCAGTTTCTTCACAGATAGGCATCTGCTTTGGAGAATGTTAAGAATTGAGGCTTATATGATGAGAAAACAATTCCGTCTTCACCACAAGGGAGCAAGAAACTCATCTGTCTTTTCTCTCAAGCTGCTGTTGTTTTTTCCAAGAAGTCTTCCTCCTTCTTCAGCATCTGCTCTGTTCCTGGCTGTGAAAGAGCTTTCCTAGGTTTGCTGCTTTACACTGAGGTGGGGAGCTCTGTGTTGTAGGTCCAAACGCATATGATATTCCATTTATAAGCATTAAATCAGGATCCACATTTGCCCAGAGCCACATCCATGATTTTCATTCTTAGAATATTAAATAATATTCTAGACAGAACAAGCAACATGTCAAAAAATGTGGAGGACACGCTAGCTAACTAAAGAGCTAGAATAACATTAGCTTGATTCTGTCTGGGTTATCTTTGAGACTATCAGCCAGCATTATCTTTCTAGAGGCTTGTGAAGGTTTTACTTAAAAGAGTAATTGTATGTCTCTTGATATGTTTAGATTAATATACAATATCTTTTGTTTGTTTGTTTGTTTGTTTTTGTAACAAATGCTTTATCAAACAGGATTAATTAGGTTTAAAAGGTAAGAAAGTGGATGAACTGTAGTAGTCTGTGATACAAAGGAAAACAGTCCACATCATCTCATGTGCCATCTATGCCTCAACCAACCTGTGAGCATCCTCTGCTCAAGGATAATTCGTATCAGTCTACTTGGAAGATACGATTCTACCTCTGACAAGTCCTAACATGAAAATGTACCCTGGCCACAGGCAGTAAACAATCCAAGTGTAATTCCATGACAGAAATATGGTCCTGTACAAGGAGAAACAGGAATGCGGGACCTTCTTGAACAAGGACCAGGGAAGGACACTGCAGAACTGATTCAGCATTTTCTGATCAGACCCTGAGTCTATACGATGCTTTAAAGGCACAAACAGGACATATGGGAGGATTGCCCAGGCCAGCTCAGGATCCAGCTTGTGAGTATATCATAGAATCATTTAGGTTGGAAAATAACTTTAAGATCATCTAGTCCAACCATTAACCTAACACTGCTAATCCCACCACTAAACCATGTCCCTAAGCACTACATCTACATGTCTTTTAAATACCTCCAGGGATTGTGACTTCATCACTTCCCTGGGCAGCCTATTTCAATGTCTAACAATCCTTTCAGTGAAGAAATTTTTCCTACTATCCAATCTAAACTTCCCCTGGTGCAACTTCACACTGTTTCCTCTTGTCCTGTCACTTGTTACTCGGGAGAAGAGATTGACCTCCACCTTGCTACAACCTCCCTTCAGGCAATTGTAGAGAGTGATAAGGTCTCACTTCAGCCTCATTTTTTCTCCAAGCTAAACAACTCCAGTTCCCTCAGCTGCTGCTCATAAGACTTCTTCTCTAGACCCCTAACCAGCTATGTTGCCCTTCTCTGGACATGTTCTAGCACCTCAATGTCCTTCTTGTAGTGAGGGTACCAAAACTGAACACAGTATCTGAGATCTGCGGCCTCACCAGTGCAGTGTACAGAGAGACAACCCATTCTCTTTTCCTGCTGGCCACACTATTTCTAATAGAAGTCAGGATGTTCTTGGCCTTCTTGGCCACCTTAGGCACACTGTTGGCTCATATTCAGACGGCGATTGACCAATACCAGCAAATTCCCATACCATAGATGATAAAGAATGTTGTTTTAATTCCTCTTGGATGAACCAGAGAAAATGAGATGTGCATTTGGTGAGTATTTTAATTTGTGTATTACAGGAGAAAGGAGATGGAAATATTGCTAATTCCTTTGAAAGTCGCATGGCTCGAAGTCTCCGTGATATAAACAGAAAGCATTTTTCAGTAACTGTCACATGACTCAGAAACTTCAATGAATATCCTGTGTCAAACAGTGCAATACACAGCCAACTGTGGGGAAGCAGCACAGAGCCATGGGAGAGAAGGATGAAGAAATTTACCCTTAGATTCTCCAGATATTACTTGATCTCAAGCAGTTATACTGTGTAGATCCCTAACTATACTCCATACCCCACAGCACTGGGTGATGAATATCAGGGATATATGAACTACATGCTATTTCTTAATTTCTTTAACTGAAAAATAATGTGAGCAACTTGTTTTTGGAACAGCAATTTAGCTGAATTACATATATTTATAGAAATAGGTATTATAATATTTAAACATAGATACCTGTAGATACATTAGTGAGCCAAAATTAAATGCATAGAAGAATAATCTTTGTTACAATACTGCACCTTTCTGCAGTATATTTTTTGATACTGCTTTGGTAATTAAAAACTTCATGAGCAGTCCATTGCAGAATAGTAAAAATGTGTTAAAATCCATTAACACAGATTGAATATATTCATGAAATGCTTCTTTGGTGCAATAACGAAATTCACTTTTTTTCCCCTCTCCTTTTATTTAGAAATTATTCCATTGGAAAGACAGAATAGATTGAGTACGTTGTGAATAAAATATAATGCAGTATAAATGAAAATAGTTATTTTAAACCAAGTCATGCAAGCTTTTTATTTATGCAGCAACTCTTATCTAATAAAAAAATCTGTGCCATTCTTAACTCTTTGGGAAAAATCCCAGCAACATAGCAGACGAGAGTTAGATAAACGTATGCTCCCACAGAAGTATCTGGGAAGCTGCTATTGTGAATACTTGTGCTACTAAAAAGCTGTCATACTGGGAAATAAGGAATCTACACAATAAAACTCAATGACATTTTTTTATGTTGTTCATTTCTTTCATTGCTGATTTCATGCACATTTTATAAGTCAGCTTCTTCTTCTCTTGCTCATGAATAGCCCAGAACACACAGAGAAAAAAATATTCCTGAGAGAGTGATTGCGAAAGGTAAAATATCATGCCTCTTAAAACAAACACAGAGAGGAGGGAAGACCACTGTAATGAAGACATTGTTGTTTGCACTCAATGTTTGGAAAATTTCCTCAGATTTTAATAGGTAGCCATGGTCTTGTTAGAATCAGTGTCAATTGCTGTATACATTAGAACCAAAAGATACGTAAAATTAAGCTTATGAAAGCCGATTATAAAATTCTAAATGTCAACTGCTTTGTTTTCCTCAGAACTCAGGATCATGTGTATGGCAAACTTGAAATTATGGAGACAAATTCATTTCAAATCTTTCTCAGCAAGCTGCAATGGCATATTTGTTTTTCATGATATGTTTCATAGCCATTAAAATGAAAATTAGAAGCTCAAAGAGCAAACTAATCTATTAAGGCAATTTGGTATAAGATATTTGAAACTAAATAAGCACAGGCCAATACTATTATAAATAAGTTGTTATTATTAACGTCAAGTATAATTGATATGAAATCCAGGTGAATAAAGGAATAGTTGCCTTTCCATCTGCTGAGGGTGTAGATCGTTTTTCTTTTTTAAATAAAACTAGTTAACTATGTAATTTTACTTTTTTTCCTCTGTCTCAAAATTAGTTCAGAGGGACTCCACAGTTTTATCTTACATAAATGTGTAGCTACATTAATTTGTAGCCTTCATTCTCAGTGTTTCTGAAGAGTTTCCTCTTTCTCAGTCATGACGTCTTTCCTGGCTGAAGCAACACATCTCCATTTGATACAGCATGTACCGTCTGCCAGAGCTGGTGGATTCGTCACTCTGCATACAATAAGACAAAGTTATGCCTAAAAAGTGTAAGTACATCTGTGTGGAGATTTTGCACCTCAAGTATATCTGTCCTGTATCTTCCTTTCTGTGATGCTAAGCATATAATTTATTGTTTAGAGGCCTTCAGTGTTCACAGCTCTTATTTAGTCATGGAACATATTTGATTCCTGGGCAGAGTATGCAATATGCTTACTATAGGGAAAAAAAAAAACAACAAACCAAACCAGAATTGGAAGTGGAGGGCCAGGAGATAGTATCTAGAGGTGACCCCTCTCTTTGGACATCTATACCTTTTGGAGATGAGTTACTTTTTTTTTTTTTTTGATATGAGCACTGTTCTCCAATACCAGCTGCAGTGGAAGCCATGCTGGAAGGCCAGAGGTCACCTCCAGCTTTGAGTGCTCAGCCAGGTCTGCCCTGGGAAGGGAAGCTCGTGAAGGGATTCAGCCCACACGTGCCAAGACACTGCCATGTGCACAGCCTCCTCTTCACTTCAGGTGACAGAAACTGTCCTTCATTCCCTTATCCTGCCTCTTATATTGACCATTAACAAACAACTACTTGTTTGACCGTTAACAGACTGGTACTGACAAGATTAACAGACAGGTACTTGTCCACATTCTACATAAGAGCACTTGCCATCTACTTAATGCAAAAGATAGATTGAAGCATCTTTTTCTTAAAAAGATCTAAAACTCCAGTCCATTATTACAGTCCCTGAAGCAGTGCAGACATTAAATAGAAATAAGATTTTAAGGCCAGGAGTTCCCAGTTGTTCACTGGTACTTCGGTAGATATCTCCAGGTTAGTGTGGAGAAGAATTGTTAACAAGATGTAAACTTTGGAGCAATACCCATAAGTGGAGCTGCTACATCAGTAGACATAAGAAAACTGTTGTGTTTAGAAACATAGAATTCAACTTCATTTTAGGCTTCAGCACATAGTGTAGCAATGTATTACAAAGCTATTTCTGTGCATAGCTATTCTGTTTCTGGTTAACTGCTTTGAGAATGCCATAGGAGGCAGAACACACACTGCTTTTCAAATTTCAACATGACTCCAAACACTTCCTTGTGTCATCTTGCACAATATATTCTCCATGTAGTAAGCTTGCCATATATTATACAAATCCAAATTAGAAAAGTTATTGGGGAAAAGAAAGACTTAAAACCTCAATTCTTCCCTGTATTACATCTTTGTTGAAGCCAACCAGTTGCATAGAAAAATAAATAGCTTTGAATGCCACCTGAACTGCTTACAGCCTTATTTTACATGTGAGTCAAATGGATTTGTCTTTCCTCCCTCACAAACAAACAGCAGCCGATATCTGAAAATGGAGTTTATTGCAACCAGGGTTGCCAGCACTCCTTTTGACTAAATACAGGTTCTGATGTCTGTCGGGAAGTAAGTACCACACAACTAATTCCTAACTTTAAGGAATGACAAACCAAAATGGGCAAACTCTCACTCATAAAAGGGGAAACTTCCCACATCAGAGTGCCCAAGACACCACTCATCCCAACGGGGGGGCGAAGTTCACTAAATTCACAGAGATTCCCTTGTTCCATGGAAGTATCCTTGGGCGGCGTGTCCAAGGGGAGGGTCCGACTGCCAGGCCTGCTGCTCTGTGAAGAACCAACTCACCTGGCTCTCAGGCAGGACTCCATTTATAGCCTAGTCGAAGGTGCATTGTAGTCATTCTCATTAGCTGAGGGACAAGCTGGAACAAAACACAGAATGGCCCACACCCCGACCCTGTTTGCTAAGTGGTCCAGACCCTGAGGTGCCAGTTAAACACCGTGAGGTGCAACTGAATGGCCAAGGCCTCAAACTGCTCTGGCCGAGGCACCAAACTGCTTAGGACAGCCCATGTCTTCTGTCTGCTTTGCCAGTGGGGGAGGCTGTACCTGCCACAACTATGTGTATAGTTGCTAGATGGCATTTTATCTACTGAGAGAGATAAACAGCAAATCTAATATTGCCTAGTATAAATATATGAAGCCAACAGTAAGTTGTCACTGGGATTTTTTTTAAATCTTCCATAACTGTATAGAATCGTTACTCTACAGAATGAAATAATTTTATTTTGAGAGACCCTCAAAACTTTACTTGCTGTTCAAAGTATAAGAAATATGTAAGTACTTTTTACTTTGGGTACAATCATACCCATCACCAATTTAAAAGGCAGAATTGACTCACTGGATTCTGGAAGTCATGGCAGCAGGAGTACTGGGATGCTTCAGAACAAATAGAATTAAATTTGCAGGAAGAGAGATGCCAAAAATGAAGAGTGCTGTGCAGTACTGTGACTTAGGAGTATAAGCTTTTCATTACTAAAACCAGGCATTTTGTATGTATTTTTTTTTGGACAGCAGATCATCCATGAATCAATATCATTATTCATGTGAATTTGCTGAATACACTGGACAAGCAACTCATTAGCTCTTTAAATTCAATGTATTTATTCTTTTCTGTTAGCATTGTTTGTTTGCCCACCTATAGTATTTTTTTCTCTTTTTTGTTGATAATTTGTCAAACATGTAAGTTCTGCTCTTCTAGTAGGAGCCTCTGGTGGTTAAACATCAGACTAAAATTGGATTTAGAAAGATTACCTGTTGGTTTTCAGCCTGCTGATAGAGAACATTGGGAATCTGTGAACTAATTTTAAAGGCTTTGAAAGGTAACTAAGGAGAGAAGAAAATCTATTTCTTGTAATTTTAAATTTACTATTAGATACTTGTTAGGGATACAAACATTTTTTAATTGTTTTTTAAGGGAAGAAAACCCATGATCAAATATATGGCAACCTAATCTATAATTAACAGATCTTAATACTTAATTCACAGAAATATTTGAAAAGTGAATTACAGACTTCCTTCATTTTACTTGCTGAATTTTGCCTCATTAATAGCTGTAATATATTTGAACTTGTTTTAATATTTTTGAGAAATTACTTCCTCCATATCTAATATGCTTAAAATAATTTTTCAAAAGATTCTCAAGAAATGAGAATTAAATGAAAAATCAATCCTTTTAAAAGACCTTTCCCTTTGCATTGTGTCTGAAACTGATGCTTGCAATCATTTCCCAGCACAAGATAGTAACTTTTATTTGTTCCTTTACAAAAGCAGTCATTCATGTAGATAATGACAATGAAAAGTACTGCAGTAAACCGCTGCCATTAAGGATTCTGGAAAGTTTTCATTAACGATATGTTTATTGTATTGTGTGAACAAAAGAAATGCATACAAGAATCAGTAAAGTACTGAATATAGTTAACATTCCAATGGAAAAGTATTATATGGAGGAGTGAATTCCAGAGTGGTAACTTAACAGTTACCCCACACTTTCTTCCAAGGTTTCAGCAATAATAAATTTAATCAAATATATCTAAAGAAAATAGCTTTAACATTGGTAAGAATGGATTGAAATTTTACAGATTACCAGTCATTGAGTTTCTACACCTATACATTTATGTTACTGATAGGATGATTGAAAGCTGATTTAGCCAAGTGCTGATTTAGTAACATTTTTCTGTAAAAGAAAAAAAAATAATTGCTTCTTTTGAAATATCCCATAGGCTATAAGAATATAACTTTGAATCACTAATGAACGTAGGTGGCTGAATAGATGTAAAGCACTGGTCAGCTTGGTTTCCCGTCCCAAAATCCACAGATGAATTTGTGCCCTAACCAAGCAGGAAAGGGAAAAGACAAGATGAAGAGAAGGTAGGAATATGTCATGGCTCTGTAAGATGATTCTTAAAGGCAGAACACAGATAAATAGGGACTTCAAGATATCTCTTACTGTCCTTGATAATTAAACTGCATGAGAGTAATGTTTACAATTAAAATTTTAGCTATGGAAAGAAAGTGCTGATAAAACTGTTCTGCAGCTGAAACCAGAAGCGTCTCATTATGAATGCAAAAATTCATGTACTCCTGTATGTGACTTCATCTTCTGTACATGGCTTTAAAAGCCATGAAACTTCAGATGGTATGAACAGGGTTTTTTTTGTGTGTTTTAATTCATCCTTCAGATCTATTAACTCATGGCTCACATGCTGTTTGTGAAGACTTGCGTCTCTGGGTAAACTAAGGATTACTTCCTGCTGTTATCTTTGAGAAAGGACTTCGCTGTCTTCACATCCAAGCAAGCTGAGGTGCGGTCAAATACAACAAAGAAAAAGTTTCAAAAGATTACACTTGCCATCTTTTTAAGAAGTCTGAGACTGCCATGTCTCACATTTTTATTTCCTGGGTGTATTTGCTGATTTGAAATGTATCATGTGTCATCTGTCCTCCGCATTTCTTGAAGCAGTGCCAGGATTTCAATATCATAGTAGTAGTAGCAGTAATTTGTCTTCATGGAAAGATGTTGAGAAATAGGGAGAAGTGCAATAAGACAGAAAATGGAGAAATGATTGTTGAAAATTCAAGCTTTGACTGAATGTTTGGAAAATGTTCAAATGTTTGGAAATCTATTTAAACTGTTCATAGCTGTATCAAATTATTGATAACGAATTTGGAAAAAAGCCCGCTTATGATCTCACTGACTTCATGCTAAGAGTGAGACTGATTTTAGGTATGATTCAAACCCTTGATAAGGACTTCTGGACCATCAGCAAATAAGGTTTCAATTTCGTTATCCTTTGAGTAACCTTTGAGTAAATAGAAATAATTATAAACAGCAAACCCAAATCTTACTCTTGCAGCAAGAAAAATCCACTATGCCAGTTCTGTACAATGTGGTGAAACTTTATCCTTTCACCTTTCAGAAATTGCTGGTACTAGAAGGCACTATGATCAGAGTGGAGGATCACTCGGGAAATAAAAAAAAAACCTTTACCTTTCAGAAATTTTGCTATTTGCTTTCAAAAGAAAAGAAATAGAAATGATTAAAATACAGACTTTGAAAACTAATGACATAAATGCCACATTTGCAGACTCCTTTTTAAAGCAAACATCGATTTACTCATTACAAGCAGTAAATGGTGTAAAGCTGCCTATGTATCACTGCGTATTACCTAAAATACAAATCCTTTCAATTTTACTAAACTATAACGTAGTAGACTCAAGATAATGTTGATAAAGCTTATGCTACTCTAGTAATAGAAATTGAACAGTGGACATGGATATTCTTGCAGTATGCAATATTTTTGATATAAGAAACCTTCTTTATCAGAATGTGTTACTACTTCCTCCAAGCATCAAGTTAAGCAGTTGCATGCAAATCTCAAATCAATCTTTATAATGAAGGAGAAGACACAGAAAAAAAGGAATTTAAAGCATTTACTCAATAAAAGGTAAGAAGCAGCCTTGAAGTGAAATAAAAAGCCAAAAGGATGTTAGAACTTCAAAACAAAATCAGGCTTCCTCTTCAATGTGTGTAAGTGAAAAGGATATTTGATCCTTTCTACATCCTTGAAGTACCAGGGCTGAAAGCAATGCTTTGCGCTGTAATGCTTCATTAGTTCAAAGCACTGTGTAAACATTAGCTAATGAAATCTCATAGTATCTCTGCAAGGCAACCTCTATTTCTCTTACATGGTAGAGAGGAAAACAGAGACATGTTTTCTCGTCCAAGGACACACTCCAAGACATAATACGGCACTGGAATCTTTATTTTCTAGCCCATGATAATTTTCTTTACCATACAGCATTTTTCAGTCTACCTCTGGTACATATTAAGAATGTCTTAACTGTCAACAAATTACAGGTAGCAAAAATAAATGGTTTTATTGATACAGTTATATAAAATTTAGAACTAAAATTGTAATAAATTAGGAGGTTTTCATGCATTCAAAAATGCATTGTTTTCTTTCTTCACTATAATACATGTAAAATTGGAAATCTCGTGTCATGAATAAAATGCAGTTTTTATAATGTTATTGTTGTGCAAATATTCTACAGGACTATACAGAACAATATGCTTCACTTAATAGATCATAGACAAATCAGGTAGGTAAGGCATCAAATATACTAGCCTAGATTTTGCTGGTCTCATAGAATGAACTCATATGTACAACGGAATGGACAAATGTTTCAGAGTTCCAAACTCTGCAAGAAAATAGCTCAGAATACAGCATGGTTCTGCAAAGCTTCTATGTACAGCTCAGTGAACTTGGTTTCTGTAGCAAACTTAAAGCCAAGGAAGTGGGCCTGAATAATTAGTTTGCTTTGCAGAGTTTGGGTAGCTTAGTATGCTAAGGCATGGTTAATCCTGAGAAAGACTATAAAAAATATTTCTCTCTTTCTTAATCCCTATTATATGAATATTTCAGATGATCAAATATTACTATATTGAAAAGAACTGCTGTATTTGCTCTATTTGTCATACAGCCATATCTTGAGTTATATGCACGTGACCTCAGGCTTTATTAACCAAATATATAGATATTTCTGGGCTTTGAGAGTACAAGTTAATTCCTCATAGGAAAGCATTGCAGCATCGGTTTTGTCCTTTTCTCATTTGACTTACTTTTGTGGAGGTTTTCTGCAGTGATAATTCATATGATCACCTGAGATGAATCACCAGCAGTGGTCACCACTGTTGTCACCACCGGGTGGAAACAGACCAAGGACTGAACAGACGTATCAGTAAAACCACACCTTGCACCCCTCAAGTAGCTCACAAGTGCCAGGGTTAAGGCAGGTAAGTGCATGAACACGGCTCCTGATAGATATGGCATGGTGTGCCCAGCACTTGTCTTGAGCTACAAACACATCTGCAGACTTACAAATCCTTACGTGTATCATGATCTCACATACAAATATGAATTAAGTGTGGCCAAAGTACATGCCAGCCTCCTGCAGTACCTGGTAGCTCTGGAGAGGACTGCAGAGTCTCAGGCCACTTTGGGAATCAGACAATCGTTTCCCTCTTTGTCATCCTTGGGCTCTGGTATAGAGTGGAGGCTGACATGAAGCCAATTTCCTTACCCAAGAGAAACCTCCACACTGCCTTGTACTCTCACAGTGTCACACCACTGGCAGAAATAGGGTGTGACCCAGCCATGGGTATGCATGTGTGCCTCTGTGTTAGGCTGTGCATACAAGTATGTGAGAGAGATGGATAAATATGTACAGACACACATATGTTTATATATATACACACGTACACATGTGCGCACATACACACACACTCAATAAAAAGAAATAATTCAATGCTAACAGAAACTCTACAGTGATCATTGATTGAAGTAGGCTAGAGCTACATTCAAAAATTTACCCTTTTAAAACTAGCAGAGATAGAGATTCCTGTGGGATTTTCTGAGAAGAACATCATTAAAGGCTAATAGGAAATGGGACCTGAAGACCTTAAAGAGAAAAGAAATTGGAATTTCAGCATTAAGAACAGTCAAGAGAAGAGAAAGTAGAATGAAAAAAAAAACCACAACAAAAAGAATTCAGTCTTTTCTCAGGACTCATCTAAACTACTGCATATAAAGCATGTGAAATATAGGTCAGAATTCCTCAACATGCAGAATTGTTATTTTCATTTTAGTATTTTTTTTGTTACTTGCTTTGTTTCATTTTCCTTATGTTTGGTAGGAAATTTTTTTCAAGTGGGACTGTTAAGAGATGTCATTGCACATACAGATAATAGTGATATGACCTTGGACATTTCCTGTGAAAGCAAGCCTTTTATAAATAAATATATTTAAAATCTTGTAAATATTTAAGACAGAGAGGAGTACATTTCTGGAAGTAAGAGAATAGGTATGCATTTCATTCATCAGTGAATTAAAATGTTAAACTTTTTAATACAGTTTTTATACATTAACATGTGCAAAAATGAGGACCAAATGTGAAGTTGGAAAAAAATCAAGCATCTCTGTTTTCAGTGGAGTTTTATTTACTGAGAGCATTTGAGGACTTGTGTCATGAACTGTATGTTACACCAGCACAAACTTTCAGAGCTTGAATCCTAACTGCAGGGTTAAAATAAAAATGTTGATTTGGTGTGGTTTACATATTAATAGGACTTCTATTAACTTCCTGAGGGTGACCTTTTATAGTCCTTTCAAAACTGACCGTATTTACTGTTTCCTTTGGACCATCTAGCTTTCTGAACTGCTGCATGCATGTATCTCCCTGATGCTTCTGCAGAATGCAAATGACTTCTGCTAGTTACCATGGGGACATGAGCAAAGACCATGAGATGCATAGCAACAATGCTCCTATTTTTGCAATTTTGCTTTCACGACAAGGAAAGAGGAACTCCAACACATACTAGATTTTTTTTCTTTCTGTTTCTCTTTTTCTTACATGAATACATTGACAAAACTTTTGCTGCCTTTTAGCTAACACATAATAGGTATATGTCGGATCTTTAAAGCAAAGCATGAAATGAGATTACTATGTTTTCAGGTCCCTAGAGGAATAACAGGAAATGATTACAAGAGCTATTATACTGTTGAAATACAAACTTCAACAATCTTGAGGCAGCAAAAGACACCAGAATGATGCCACTTTTTACAAAATCAAGAAGAAAACAAACTTTATATAAACCCAAATATACATACACAGATGCATATCTTGAGAAAGAGGTATCTAGTCTTTAAAAGATGGACTACTCTACACGAGAATTGTATAGCTTGGACAAACATCAAAGGAATGTATTGAGGGTTGTGATCCTGATTTTGATTTTTTTTTTTTTAGAAAAGAAATAGTGTTCTGGTTAATTTTAAAAATAGGCAGATCTTAGCTTAATATATTAAGAGAGGATTTACCATCTGTGATCTCCAGATTCTGTTTCTCTCCCCTTTTTAAAACTCACCCTTGCAGTTCTCGAATTCTTTGTTTATCAGTAATAATGGATTTAAGCATTTTTAACACTACAGTTTTCCAGAGAAGTAAGTCACTCAGTAACAAGGTAGAAATAAATGTTGCTTAATTGCATGTGATTTCTTCATTCTTTTATAAAATTAATATGAAACCCTCAATTTTGTTAGGTATCACTTTAACAGGTAGATAAAGACAATGAGGACTTGAACTCTATCGGTACTATTCAAGCTGTCAAGTTTACATAGCTCTCTGTGCTCATGGTCCCTCCTCCACTGAATCCTTAGATGGACAAATGCTCTGTCATTATTTTGGTACTACTATTCAGCTGATATAATTTTGTAAAACCGTTTCATTCTCCAAGGACTAGATTGCTCTAATAGTCTTTCAGACTCAAAAGCAATAAATAACTAATTAGGTCAACAAAAAGACATGACAACTTTTAACTGCCTGCATGACGACACTGATGTTGAAGTATCCTGACTTGCTATTTCTAGGGCAGCAGGAATTTTAGAAAAAAAAAAGACAAACTTCTCATTGTGCTTTCAGAAGTGCAGAGAAGAAAAAGCAGGCACCTGAGACACAGACTAACAATCTCCTGTGAAGGATTGTTGAGAACATAATCCCAGAAACCATTTCTTTGAGCATCTTCCTCTCTTATGTACGGATGGGGCAGGACCCCTGTCCCAGAAGATAAATACCTCAGGCAAGAGCCTGAGGTTGTTTACAAAGAGGTGACATATAAAAGGGGCAGCAGAGGACAGTGTGGATAATTAATGTCAGAGTGAATCTGTATTTTCTTTTCTAACAGTGTTTGATTAATACTTAGCAGCATGGAGACCCAGTAGTAGTCCTGCTGGAGAATCTGAGTATCTATAAGGGCCCATATAGACCTGCAAACATTAAGCACACCCAGAAGTAATCACAGGTTTGTAGCCGTCTGTGCCATATTTTAGAATTAAATCAATCTTCCACCACAGAGCCTCACTTCACCCATCCTTGTCCCTCCCTTCCCACCCTCAGCACTCATCCAAGAGGCCCCTTTCCAGAAAGTAGCTGATGGAAATTATCAAGAGAGGGAGGGAAGATGTGTGTTTTCAAACAGCAAATGAATGGAACAATGGAAATTAATCTGATATTATTGGACAATACAGTTTGATTCCAATTACATGAATGCAGCAAACTATGCATATATGGCAGATTTTCCACCTATTTATTTAAATAAGAGCTGCATTTATGATATCCCATAGAGGATCATAAATATTCACGGATCTAAATTTTCATTAGTACACTAGCAAGTAAATTTTTGAAGTGATGCACAGGGATTTAACTGCATAAGTCCCATTAATGTCACTACTTTGAAAATTTACTTCTATGAAATTTCAGAGAGAGGATAGGAAAAGAGGAAAAGACTCTGTCATAATTTTAAGATGACAGGGAAAAGCTTGTCATCGCTTTGGCACACTGGTATTTTAATCGATAAAAGAATAATTTAAATCACATCTTCAAAAGTAAGCTCTGTTTTAGGCACAGCCACAGATGGTCACATTTGATCAAGAGTTTCTGCTGCGTATTACTAGACAATGTACCTATAGGCCTTTTCCTTTCCTGTAAATATTAACAATAGGCCAATTCTGCTTGTCTTCCGAGAAGATTTTAGTAGAAGCTCGTAATCTTTAAATTAGAAATGAGACTCTGTATTTAGATTGTGGAATGTAAAACTCTGTCAGTGGGATTTTTTTTATTTATTTTTTTTTTAATGTTTATTTCTCCTTTGGCTAGCTATTAAGTTACATTACTGATACTAGAAAGTGCTGTTTTTCATGAAAAAAAAAATTATTTATGGGTGGCAGAATTTTAATGGAAGAAAGATTAACACTTTTTGTCATGCATAGTGTTACCAATATGTTTTTTCTTTTCCTAAAATATATTTAAAACAAATTTTACATCCGTGCCATATTTTTATATTATGTCTATAACATATGAGAGCAATCACAATGTAGTTAAATATATATAGTTTTTATCAAAGACTGCTTCAGAGATTGTGGCAATTCATCCATTGCTGCTAATTTTACAGTTCAGTTAGGAGAAACAAGGAAAACCATGGAAGAAACCCTTGCACTGAGACTCAAGAGGTTAAGAGGGGCTGTGCTTCCTAATAGATACTTTGCATGGACATCACTACAGAAAATACTTGATGTGAGTGAATATTATAAGTCTGATTTCAGTATATTGATATGTATAAAACTGCAAATTCACAGTTGCTAGTTCAGTTGTGCATAGGTCCTTGGAGATAAAAAGAGCAATTAAAGAGGCAGAGAGTTCTAACACAGTTGTTCCTTCGCATCAGTATCTGCTGTAGATAATGAGTGGCATTTTCTCTGTTGGGCTTGCTTTGCCTGTCAGTGATGATGAGGAGCTCTTAATGACTGTGTTATCATAAGAAAAGACTCTGAAACAAACTGATAATTGAAAAATTCCTAGTCAACAGGCCTAAATGATAGACACCAGTGAATTCAGAAGAAGCTTAAGTTCGAGGGGACAGAGCAGCTAATAAAGTGTACAGACTTTAATTAAGTATGCCTACTATATCAGTAACTTAGAGGGTGGCAAATGTTATGTCTCTAATTAAAAAAAGCTTCAGAAGTGATCCAAGAAGTTACAGATGAATAAACATTGCAACTGTATCAGAAAAGCAAAACAATAAACACCTGAAAGGCAAGGATGTGACAACGTCCAGTCTGCAGAGTTTTCTGGGGAGTCTCCCTGCTGTGTTAAGATTCAGTGAGTGTCACCGAAGTAGTAGACAGAAGGCAGTTTATTCAGTCCTATGACAAGTTCCTATGACAAGGCACGAAATCAGGAAGGAAAGTAAATATTTGTGAACTAAAGCATTACTGGGCAACAAAATTTTCCAAGAGACAGAAGCAAAAGACTAGAATTAAACTGTCAGTTTCTGCTCTAGGAAAACACAGAGTGCCTCAAAATGCCACCCTGACATCAACATTTTCTGGAATAGTTGTGGTCTGGAGTAGCAAAATAAGCAGGTTGCAGAAGTCGTGTAGGTTACAGAACAGAGAGGGCTATGAGGAACTTCAGGAAGATAAAACGCTGTGTTCATAGAGGCCGTTATTAGATTCAATGCTGTTGAAGGACAGAATATATGCACTGTGGAAAAAAAAAATTAGATTTCTTGTATACTTTAAACCATTTTAAATTAACTTGCCTCCTGTATCAGGGAAAAAAGATGCAAATGCAAGGAGAATGAGAGATGAGAGCTTATAAATTGTTAAGCGGAATTATGTGCTCAGAGTATTTTTCAACAGACTATGGAACTCATCGCTGCTGCAACTGATCAGGGCTGAGAATCTATAAAGATTAAAGAGGCTCTGACTTGCATTTTACAAAAAACAAATTAAGAAAATAACCCTTGTACAGAATTACAGTGGCTAATTCTAAGAAAAGGGAAGCAAAGAAATTAAGGAGATTTCACCTTGTGTTATTTTGTGCTTGTCTTTAAAGTAGTAAATATGCATGTAGTCTGGTTTTAGATTCTTCACAGCAGTAACTAGTTGTGCAAACAGATTGGTGTTTCTTGATCCAGAAAATAATTTCTATAATCTGACTTTTTTTCAGCTTCTCTTCTGGTTCCTCAAATCCATTTGTTCAAACTGTAGAGGAGGGAGTGGCAAAGTCAAAGAGTTAAGACAGAGCTTCATTGTTTTTCCTTTTTCACTATCTGACTGAGGGATAATCAGCATTTACCATCACAATTGCAACGAGGGAGTGGAAGGAAGATTAATTTTAAATTTGATCTCTGAAGAAACAGGAATAACACCAAAGGGATCTGGGTCTAGAGTCCAATGGATTATCATAAAATATTCTAAGGTAATGCCTAGTGAAAGCAGGGATGTTTAGACATGGGATTTGAGGGACAATGAAAGAACAAATTATGACAGGAAAGGACCCAAGGTGTGGCTTAATGTATAGTTAAAATGTTGCCGGGAAAATGACAAGTAGATATATGAATTGGGAGAAGAAGGTGAGTCTGGGGCTGGATAGAAATACAGCCATGAGAAAGAGTCTTTTAAATAATAGTTTCATTCTCACTTGTGTCTTTGATATCCTGATTTATTTCATTTTTATGTGTCTGTTTGCCACCTGAAGGCTCCTCTACCTCCCTGCGCCTTCTGTTCTGAGGTTGTGACAAGCGTGGAAGGTACTTCAATTAGAAAAAAAAAAATGAGGCACAAAGCTATGACTGTTTTTCTCCCTCCCATAGTGACTAGCACATTTTAGGAGCACAAAGCTGGGGAAGATGTGAAAAATAAGATGTTTTAAATGTGTGCAGAGAGGATCAGAACTGCCCTAGAAAAGCAAAGGAAAATTTCCTAACATTAATCTACACAGCAAAGAAGATTATTTTGCTGGTTTAGTTTTAAGTGCAAAATCTTCCATACACCTCCAGAGAGACTCTTTACTGGCAGAACAGTAATATAAAGACACTAATGTGTCAAATCAAAATGTCACTCCTCTCCTCCTTATACAGATTCATTTCTCTTCCTCTCTTTGGCTGCCTCCCTCTGTCTTCTCCAAGTTTAATCTGCAGTTTGACTTCAAATACAATAATTCACTATCTCTAGACCTGTGCTTAAAGGACTGCATATAATTGCAATTCTGAAGAGATTAATAGCTTATATTGATCCCATATTTCTTCATCTATCTTGGAAACATGTAATATTTTTTAAGAAAAAGAAAAATTGTTTCTGAAAGGGTCCTAGTTTATTGCCTATTCATAGAGCTGTTAGAACTCATGTGTTCCCCTAAAAACACTGTGGTAGTGCACGGAGAGTAAATATATACTGAGATTTATTGGTTACAGTTGACAGCATATGGAAAAAGGTAGAGTCTGGAATGAAAGCTTGCAGAAGTGTCTATCGATTTGAAAAGACAGGCTTTATCCGTTAAAAATAATCCTTGCCGTGCACATGCGCTTTGTGTCCCAATCCATTGGCTAAATCTTACAGGCAAAATAGATGTCTCCTATAGTCTAAACTGTTCTAGTATCTTTTAAATGAATGTTACTTTGTTTTGGAGTGTATACTGTTCTAACAGAAGTGAACTATATTTTAACTTGGTAAACAGTTTTTATCACTGAGGCCATTTATCTAGTAATTAGATTAGCTTTTCTTTTATTTCTAAAATAAGTGCTTAAAATGGAAATGCAATGCTAATACGAAACAACACCCTTCATTATATTCTTCAGCATGTACAGAAAGAGTTTGACTCAAAAAAATAAGGGATGCCTGCTGGTACCTGCATTTGTTTGGCTTAAATATGCCAAAAAAAAAATAATAAAAAATCAGACAGCCCAGTGTGAAACTAGGAACTACATAAACCACTAAGGGAAGTACTTTCTAAAACAGTTGCCCTGATTCTGTAAAATGCTGAATATCTATAATTACTGTTCATTTAAATGAGAACTGATGAGATACAAGACCTTGCAGTGTATCTAAGTTGTTTTCACATAAAATATAAAATAGTTCTTTAATTACATAGCACTTATCTGTGTTATTTTTGTTAAAATATGTATCTCAGCCTTTAGCGAAGGGAGACATGTTTAAAGGCAGAAACATAAATGACATAGACTTGAAAGGTTGATACTGGTGATTCCAGATGACCTGGAGAATTTAGGAATATATTAGTAGATGTAGGAGTATAAATAAAAGTGGTGACCACTTAACATAGTCTGTTAAATCTTTTTAGAGATAGAAAAGAATATCCACTATTTGAACAACAAAAATGTCAGTACAATAATGAAAATATTTAGATTGCTAAAATATCAAGAACAAAAAACCTCTAAGGAAAATGACAATATACACTCTCGCACTACATTCAAAGTTTTCTCAGTTACTCCATAAATAACTTGTGCTATGTACATTTAAAGTGAATTTCTGGAGCTCTATTGCAGTGATTGTTAATACCAACTGCTTGACCATGTATTATATACTAAGTGAATCCACTCTTCAGTTACGATATTGAGGCAATGCAATTTTGGTGTATGATTTATGCATAGGATATCTATGCATAATACTGCTAGTTCAAGATATATTCAGAAAAGAACTTAATTTAAAATATCTTTGGTTGTATAAACTTAAACTAGAAGCTTGTGAATTTTTCCAGTTAACATGATACTTGCGGAAAGATAAAAAAGTGTATGTATTGTTGGCTGGCACAGGCTGTGACTGCATTAACATTTTGGATCCTTTTGCAGGGTAATTTTGGCATGTGAGAACTGGATTTCTTTCAGATGAAATTAAAAGAGGTGTCCCTGATTCGGGTGCAAACCTAATGCACTACAAACCCTAATGGGTTTTAAGCAATGATACGGCCTCAGGACAGTTTCAAATCACATACATGGTGAGGACACTCAGTTCTACAGACAAGGCTAAATGTAGCCTGAAATAAAATGTACAAATTGTGTATAGTGTTGGGGTTTCAGCACCAACTCCTTTGATCTATGGCTGTGCTCCTACTGGGTTAACCTGCTTGCTAATGTCAGCATAGCCGTATATTTGCTTTTAGATCATCAGTAGCTTCCCTACTAAGCCCAGAAGCATAAATCAAATTAAAATAACAGAGACTCAAATTAAACAAAAACCTTCATAGTTTTAGCCACTTTTTTCTTTTCATTCAAAACCTTCACAGAAGCAAGACCAGGTATAATTAATGAAAAAGTCTTTTCAGTCCAGATTATTCTGAGGTATAAATCTAACTAGTTTTCATCCATTCTTTGACTCATTTCTTGTCAATTGTGTAGAGTCAATGTAAAAAACTTTAGTGTTTTACCTTTCCATTGAAAATCTGAACTCTTGAGATGAGAAAGCATAGGTTATCCAGATCCAGAAATTTGCATTCAGTGACATGTTTTATTACCAAAAGAAAGGGGGGAGGGTGGTTTTAGGAAAGTATTAATATGAATTTTGCTATTGTTCCCATATTGTGAGCTTAAATGAAAATGACAAAATTGAGCACAGAAAATTTCAATGCAACAGTGAACAAAGAACCTTTTCTGTATAAGTCAATCAATAATACAAAATAAAAGAAAAACGGAGATATCTTGAGGCAGTAAATTAGATTTTTCTGGGTGTTCCTTTTATGTACAGAACACTTCCAGTGTCAGTACATGAGGCTTTTAAACATTAAAATACTGCAACTCCCATTAACAGCATTATAGTGCACATTTTCAAAAGACTCCTGAATGATAAAAGCCTGTCTTTTTATCTCTAATTTCACTTCATGTTTGACTTGGTGAGATGATATGAACTGGGGAACTAAATTTCAGAGATAGTGGGTACTAGCTGAAGTGTGAGAGTACATTATTTGCTTCTGTTCACACAAAATTTATACAGGTTGTAATCTAACATGATACTCCCAGTTAGTTGATGAGTATGCTATTAACCAAAAGCATGAGTCGACAATTTTTCAGCCTTTAGCAAGTATATATAAGTCTTGCCATTCCATTGAAACCAGTGTTTCATCAGTGATGCTCTAAAATCTTCAATTAAAATATTCTGTAAATCTTGGTCACACAGATAAAACTTATATTTTGCCTCTGTTAACCTCAACTCTCTATCAACATTTTTCACTCAGCCTCCTTTACAGATCATGAAGTATAACACTACAAATACTCTTGCAGCTTGAGTTGTATGGATGGAGATTTTACTTCCTAGTTCCTTCCACCTTAAATATGCCCACCTTAGATTCTGGCAGCCATCTTTATCAAAGTTTCTAAGGTAGCCCTATACCTCTGTGACGTTATAGCTATGCATTGCATTACTCTATTGATTTGTATCAGTTTGCTGTATTTCTGCAGGAGCCATCACATCAAGACTCCTCTCCTTTCCCGGGCACTGTACCGCATCTGTCTGTCATTTCAGACGTTTCACACTGCTGAGAGAGCATTTACGGTTATTTTTGGCCAGCTGCCCACTATGCTTTGTAAAGGACTTGTTTCTTTTAAGAAAAGGTATCCTAAGGACCAAGGTCATATAGAAATTACAGAAATTTCAGAAATACCAAATACTATTTCACTTGCTATTGCACAGAAAACAAAACACAAAATGTGAGACCCTTGTTTTGTATCTCAAGGTTTTAAGAATTTGGAAGCAGTTCTGGGAGTGACTTACAAACTGCTGAAACTTACAACGCGCTAAGGGAGGAGATTGCACCAGGGATGTAGAGAGATCTTTAAAGCCAAATCAAAGTGCATTGCAAAAAGGACAGGTAAAGAAACTTCCCTGTCATGGACATCATCAGATCTGCGTTAGTCAGATTCATGTCTGTGCTTCTTTTCAAGGCTTCTGTTTCAAAAAAATAGAGAAAAGCTTTATGAGTTTACTTTAAACGTAATATGAGATAGTAGTCAGTTATTTTATCAGCTCTCAACATTTGTACAACATATGCAAAGGTGACAGGCTATCCAGAAGCAGTGGAATTTAATGTAAACAGCATCTTGCTATAAGTCAAGAAATCTAAATTCGACTTACCTTGCTCAGTAGCTTTGGCAAAATAATTTCTTAGCCTCTCTTTGTTTTGAGCATTATGTAAGAGCTAGTTTATACTAATAACGTACAGGAACAGTAGCAAGATTCTTGAATTACATTCATACAGTAGAAAAGAAAAAAATGTTTTGCTTTCTTCAGTACAGGGAGAGAAAATAATCTGATTCAGCTTCAAGATTCTCCACTTCAGAGAAAGAGCTGGAAAAACATTCTTGCAATCCCCTATGAAATAGATCTTGTAAAAGTGTATTGTACATGTTAAAGAAGTATTTAGGAGTATTAAATGTGTATTTTTTGATGGCCTTTTACATATAGAAGACTATTTTTTAAATGACAGTAACCTAATCACATTATTATGGACAAGGAAATGTACCATAGTTATTGATTAGAAACCCATAGCTGAAGAATAATCACACCAGATAAAAGTCTCCCTTTTCACCAGACAGTTCTTTCTCAAACATTCTTTCACATCTTTGCCTGTGCAGGCTGGAGGGGTAAGCCATCAAAGTATAATTCACCTCCCTTATTTAGAAGTCATTCAAGTTCTAAATCTTTAGGAGGATGCACTGAAGCTTAACAAACATATTGTTAAATATGTTGTCAGGATCCTCTGCAGGCAAATTGATAGCTCACTTTCTAGAATGGTCTTCTAAGGGGAGCCTCAGGTTTTCTAGGCTTGTTTTTGTTTCAGGATTTTAAGAAACTCATTTTTTCTGCTCCTTTTAAGTGACATGGTCAGAGATTTCATACAAGATACTGACAAAAAGTTATATGCCTGATTCTAATTTATACTTTATGAGTTCTGATATTTTGACATCTAGTATATCTGCCATTACAATATCAGAGTGACTGTTGTAGTAGGGGATACTCTGTGTGTCTAAATGCTTGCATTGATCTTTAGACTTCCATCAGTCCTGAACCTGAGGGACAATCACAGTCAAAGCAGATGGTTTGTATGAAAGCCGAAAGACTTGGGACACTTTACCTATCACTCAATCAAGTGAGGAGAAAAAAAAAAAAAAAAAAAAAA
>VWZK01022085.1:63674-186699 GCA_013396935.1 Baryphthengus martii
TGAGGAAATGGTGATCTGGGAAATTAGTTCCAGCACCAGGCAACTGACAATGATAAATAGAATACCAGTGTGCGAACATATAGTTCAGCTGCACAGACTTCAAAAGCCTGGCAAGCTACATAATTTTAAAAACTGTTTCTCTGTTGACCCTTTAGGGTACAATGGAATGCTCTTCAGCACAGTTCCCTGGAAACTGGTAGGAGATTGTGCCTTCTTTAATGCTTAAGAGGCTATTGAGTAATATGTGATTCATACGGCTATTTCTGACGCTGACTCCTGGAGAGGGATATGTGGACTGATCATGGCCTTGCATATATTTTCCAGTTGCAGAACTATCAGCTCATTCACATTTCCACCTACCTCAACAAACACCATCAGGAGCAGAATAGGAAGCTGTCCTCTGAGAGCTCTCCTACTGAGAAGACAGAGCTGGCACAGAGCACAGACTGGAAGAGAAAATAAAGCCAACTGTACACAAAAGAGACAAAAGAATGTGATCTAGGGAAAGAGGAGAAAAAGGAGAAATGAAGGAGCCACAAGGTGAATGTTCAAGGTGTGTGAAGAGGGTGGATGACATGGGTTCAACGCCTGCAAAATGTTGAGTTTTTTATTGCAAGTAATTCTCATTCACAGGACATTGCAGCATTTCCTTGATTCAATTTGCTTGACTTATAGAATCAAGGAGAAGTACATTTTTTTCCTGTGTTCTTACAAGCCCATTTTATAAAAAGAGAAGTCTGTGTAGTGGCAGTACAAGCTGCACGTATCCAAGTCTCAGGTCTCATGTTCAATTTTCTCAAAACAAAAAATGCTTTTTAGGCTTTTCCAAATAATAACAGATAAAGCTAGGCGTGTGTGTATACATATGGACACACATATATAGACACAAATAATTTTTTCCAATTTGTTACACAAGAGCAGTTGGCTTGTATGAACCGCAATTAGTCACTGAGGACAAAAAAAAAAAAAAAAAGGAAAAAAAAAAAAAAAGGAAAAAAAGAAAAAAAGAAAAAAAGAAGAGTCTGACTTACATGACTATATGACTACAGAGCAATTACAGGAAAATGCTTGTGCCTTTACTACTAGCCTCTCCAAGCCTTACTCCTTAACAGTAATTTAGAAATTTATGACATCATTATTATTATGGTTGTTCATCCTACATACTTCAGTAACCTACAGTGCATTATTATGGGTCTGCATAAAGAAACTTCTGCCTTTTATATATGCAACCCCCCCACCTCATGCATTGCAATTTCCATTTCAAATTGTGCAAATTCATAGGTGCTTAAACTGATGCAACACAGAGGAGTTTAACAGATTTACAGTGCAGTAAAAAAATAAAAGCCAAGAGCAAACCACCCAACTGTTAGAAAACAGCCAATAAAATGTGCATGCTTTCCAGGTTATTGTATGTGTACAGCCCTTTTGCCTAGCCACTGTCTTCCTAGCTTCATATCTATCTTTACACTGCATGCTATCTAAAACGATATTTGAAAATGGAAATGTAAATAATGCTGAAAGTAGAACATCTTGCAAATAGTTACGGTTTGGGAACTTACATACTTTTCTTCCCAAATGTCAATAGGGTGCAATCCCACCTTCCTAAAGTGCAGGTTGTTCCTCTTTTAAGATCACCATTTCGGACTGTAGTCTTTTGGCAGTTTACCTACTTGCATCAAGTACAGTCTTGCGAGTTTGGCATTGAACTTTTGCTCTTTTCTGAGGTTGCTAAGATGCTTGTTCTTCCTTGATTCAATGTCAAGTATGAGGGAAAAGCTATATCAAACCATTCACCTGAGAATGAGTTTTCCCACCTCAATCATACAGCTTTGTATCAGGACAAGCCCCTCTCAAATCGCATGTCCAGGTCCCTGATGAGGAAGTATTTTCTTTGGAGTAGGTACTCCTCCATCCACATGTGTTTATGCATAAGCACAACTTTGCTCAGTTCTTTCTTTAAGTGTGCTTAGACCTTGTGCCTCAGTCAGGGCCTTTTCTTTCATTTCCATTGTTTTTTATATCCTGTTAAATAAATTATTCCAGAGAATAGCCATAGATAGAGAAAATCCTCCATGGCTGGAGGCTAACTCTGTTAGTTTAACTGATTAAAGGCTAACCAAATTTCTAATCAACAGTGAGAAGAGGATCATTGACAGATAGAGGAATCTAAGTGACCAGATCAGTGAAGAACTGAAAACACTAAGTTTTTGCACAGCAAGGAATGATTAAGCCATCGTCCCTGGTGTAAAACGCATCAAAGAAATTCCGTCTGACAGACTAAGGCTGTTGCTTTTAAAGGTGCATAGGATCAATAGTGGGATGCAGGGAAAAGAGAATTTTGGGATAGAACAGATGAGACATTTATGATCATACAATATCTATTAGATGTTTAGGGGAGGGAAGGCAGGATGATAAAGGGAGGGATCAAGGCAGATCAAGGAGGAATAAGCACAGGAAAAAGAAGAGGAGGGAGAATAAAAAGGTCCAGGCACATGTTAGCAGGCAGCTTACAGTTCATTTTTCAGAACACTGTGCTTGATGGTTACAGTCTGTTCTATTTTCTTACTATATCCTAGAGGTAAACGTGACCCCATTCAGAGCCGATGCAGGTGCAGACTGCTAGGGACCTTGAAGTGGGGCAGGCCAGTTGTAGGACCTGAGCAGTGGTGCCCCCACCTCAGGGAGAGCATGCCTAGGGTGGGGGCACAGGCCAGGGTCAGCTATTGCAACCACTCACAGTAGGTGTCTTTGTGTGAACAGCTAGCAAACTTCAGGTCAGACTAGCAGGTGAGTAGAAAAAAAAAGATTTATGAAAGTGATGTTTCCTTTCCAGAGGAGGGTGATCAGGCTTAGCAGTGGTTGGAGCTGTAAACTGGGATGAAAGCAAAGACCTCAGGGGGATCCCTTGAGTCCTGCACGTTCAGCTACCTCGAACTCCGCAGTAGGTATTCTGTTTATTGATCTTCATTGGTCATCACTAGTGAGTCAGCGACACAGGATTGTGCCCTGTGTAACTGCTCAGTCATTCAGGCTGCAGTGGCTGGATGCTGTCACTTTGCATCTACTTTCTTGTAACAATAAAGTTGCTTACTTTCCTGTGGACAGCCACAGGCTTCCTGAACTGTCCAGATCTCCATGCTGGCAGTGCTGTATATCTTGTCCCACAGTCCTGTGACAATTCTTTTGGTCTCATAGCATAGGAGTTGAAGAAACAAACTGAAGCACATGACAGTCAAGAAACTACCTAATGACTATGATGGAATTAGCTGAAGCACATTACTGCAAGACTGAGAAAGAGCAGACTTACTGTTTTGAGAAAGCAGTCAAAACAGGAAGGCAAGTCTAACATTTTCTGTCTTTTATTAACTGTCTTCAAATTCTAATACACCTCTTCAGTTTTTCTTCTATGGAGAATAACATTTTTCAAATAATACAATCTTAGATTCAGAAGTACAGTTTATCCAGAGGAGATTTATTTTTCTTAATTTAGTGAGGTAAAGATACATCTAACAAAAGGCTCCCAGCAATTTTTGTTAAACCTACTAAGCAGAAGACAAAATATACATACACATATGTAAATATAAATATATATGATATCAAATCTTCCTGGTACACTAATGATAAGATTTTCTTTCCAATCAATTCACCACTTCCATTGCCATTAAAGAAGTTGGGGACAACAAATGAAATTTGCTGAATAATGAGAAGACCAACTATTTTTGACAGTGATAGTCCGAAGGGAAGGAAGCAAGTTTCAGAGGTGATCTTCCATACTTGAAAATAGTCTTTTCCAATTTGATTAGGAAGCTATTAGGGTAAGTGCCTCCGTCGATTTCAATCATTATGGTGTCCTGCAGAAAGACTGCTGAACTTGGAAGAATCCAAGATTCATAGCAATTTATAATGCTCTAGAGAACCATTGCACATCCTGGATAAGACTATACAACAGTTTGAGTCCCACTAAGTATTAATGGGTCTGGTCAGTCATATCTAATAAAGGAAAAATCTGACTATTGCCTTGCATTATACGATACTCCTAAGTACAGTATAACAAAAAAGTTAGCATCCTAGCAAATTCTCTTCCTTCATTTAAATTCATATAAAATGAAGGCCCAGCTGAGAAAAGGATTTCTGTAACAGTGAGACTCTGGCAGATTCATAAATGTGACTCAGAGGTAGCACTGCTTCTGGGCTTGCCTGCAAGTGCAAGCGGCTTGTTTGTGTGGCCTGTCTTATCATCAGAGGGACATCCAAAGCTAAGCACAAGTGCAAGACTGAAGGTGAGACTGGAAACTGCCCTATTCAGAAACAGGGGAGGAAAGGCTGATTGTACAGCAGCAGGAAGAAGCAGAAAGGATTGACTAGGTACTCATAGAGTAACTCCTTACAGGACAAAGTGCTTCTCATGGTCGGTCCCTCATGCAGTCTATCCCTGTCACTAATACACAATTCACAGGCTGAAGAACCACATCGATGCCCATTGATGCTCTTCTGTATGAGGACAAGAGGAAAACTGAAGGCTTTGTGCAGAACAAGTGGCCATCTACAGTAAGTAACACGTGCAAGGTGCACTTGGGGCCCTTTCTTTGTTCAAGGAGACAAAAGCAAGCAGTGTGAGACATAAATCTACTCTCTATTCAGTGATCAGCAGGTGCCAGCATAATTTTTCTCGTTTGTATTAAGTACCTTTTCATAGATCAGGATCTCATTGCACTGAAACTCTGTACAGTCATAGAATAATAAGATAATCTCTTTATCCAAGATATTGCAAAACGTAACAGAAGCATTAAGGCAGAGTAGGTCTACAAGTCCCACTAGCAAAACAAGTTGGATAATATTAGTGAACATAAGCAACCGTGGTCTCAGCAATCTTATGTAGTTCTGGTGACTGGACTGGAAAACTCTTCTCACTCTGCATCCTAACCATCAAAACTCCAAGCTGGCCTATCAACAGTTTGAATGCATTAGTGATCATCAGGGACTGATATAAACATTAAAATTCTTCATTATAATGAATCTCCTCTATTATTAAGAAGGATTAGCAAAGCGAAATTGGAGCAGTATTAAATGAATATATTCAAACAAGTTACTAGTCAATGTAATAAGTCTGCAACCTAATCTATTGCAAAAAAAAATCACAGCAAAATAAATATAATTAAAAACATCCAAGCTGACAGATGTCAGGACAAAGTATGTATTAGTAGATAACTACTACTGATTGTGAATCACATAACAAGAACGGAAATGAAACTTTTTGTTAACTTTAAGAGGTGTCATGCCTGCTTCTGATTCTATCTAGATGATACTATGCCTGTGGTTTAATGAACTCAACCAGCAAACAGACGCACTAACAGGCAGAAGTTCACAGAAGAAATGCAATTTAATTATTTGTTTGCTTTCCATACTCTCCTGCGCATCTGTGGAAGAAAGAAAAAGACAGAAAGAAAAAGGCAGTTCTATAAGCCATGTGGCTACTTAAGCCCTTCTTACTATGCCTTCCAGGAAGATCTGTATGTCTTTTCTACCAAAAATCTGATCTTGCTGGTTGTCTCTGAAAGAAGCAAAGGGATAACCTGGCACTAGGCTGAGACGTAGGTATCCAGGAGGCAAATTCTTTTTCTCTCTCACTCCTAAAGGGAAATCCAAAATTCATTTGTTAAGGAGACAGTGTCCTTGAAACTAAATTAGCCCTGGATTTTTCAATTAATATAAAGGAAGAAAGCACACTCCTTTGTAATGTTTCCTCTTTTTCAGCCACTTGGAAGCTCACCACTTGCATGTCCGTTGGAAGCTGCTTGGTGATCTGGTGCCTTCCAAGAAAGGCAAAGCATCATGCTGTTGTCCAAAGTGCACTCTGTTGTCATTCTGCTTGCTTGTGGGCTGACACGTTTGGAGCTGCTGAAAGCTAACCCAAGAGTGCAAGGAGTCACACAGTCTACGTCCAACACATATTTGGTCCCCACATCCAGATGTCTCCATGCCAGCTTCTCTCTTCTTCCCATGTTCGGGGGATGGCCACACAACTGAAGCGGGGGGAGAGGTTGCAGGTCTCAGAGCTGCAGCCTACTCTGCATAGTGCCCTGTATAGAAACATACTTGCCAGATAAGATGAAAGGTCAAACTGTCACAGCCTTTGCAGTACTCTGATCTTTGGATAGTGACTGCAGACATCAGGGTACAGCTGCACCTTTCTTGGAAGAAAGCTGTGATCCCAAATGCCTGCTAGTTGAGCAGAAAAATGAAGAGCGTCATAACATCTCCTTTAATCTCACCAAGTCCTGCTGAACTTGCATTCTGTCATCCTCAGGAAAAAAAAAAAAAAAGCAGGACTGTTTAGTACCTATAACTCAGCAGTACTCTCGCTCTGACAGCTTCTCTAGACCACTAAGCCTCACTTTGCACCCAAAGGCTTGTTTTTCATCTTGTTCCCCATGACTCTAGAGAGCTGCATAGTGAACTCATAATGAAATCACATCTTTTGTATTGATATAGCTAAAATACAATTAAGACAGTACTAGGAATGTTGTCTATGGAAAACCCCGTATTAGTTATTTTGCAAAGACTAGACTGTCAAAAGCTATCCCCTGTTTTGGGTATCAGGGGGTGAATACCGAGTTCATAACGATACCTGGTACACAAACAGAATGCTTGATAGAACTGTTGATATTTAGCAATACTGTGAGAATTCATTTTCATATGGAGACTTAATAATTGTACATGCACCTTAACAAAGCAGAAGTTTGTAAAATAATAATTCACCATGTATGCTACTTTTTTCATACATTGTGTGCCTACCTTTAGTATGTTAAACTAATTTTTAAAACCTCCTTGCATTTCTGATTCAGCCATGACTCTGAGTTGTCACTTTGCATAGATTCTGGACCCAGTCTTTTGCTTTGCATCATCCCTGCTCCCAAAGACCGTGCAGTAGGAGACAGAAGTCCCGTTGTTGTCTTCTATTCTCAGGTATACAACAAAGAGTGAGATAATTATTTAATAATTCTGATAGACCACTGAGAATTTATTGTCAAAAACCAAATCCTAATTTGTCTTTCTATGTTGTTATCTTCCACTGCATTTATCATTTCCTGTTCATCCCTACTAAAGACTAGAAAGTGTTTGCTTAGGCACCAATACTGTTCACATCAAGTACTTCTTAACAACTAGAACTGCTAGTTTTGACAACATTAATTCTATTATTAGATCTGCCTTGCCAACAAAACCCTGTTAATTTAGAAGATAGGAAGCAAAGCTTCTCTACTTAAAGCAAGACAAAAAAGAGAAACAATTTGCAAGTTGTAAAAACACAATGCCATGCTCTTCTCTCCTTCCCAATTTATCATAAAAATATACTGAATATTATGATTCATACAGTGAAAGGCAATGTATTTAGGTTTAAATGAAAGTTACAGAAGGGCATAACAGAGCAGAAATAATAGAGAATTTGAGTTTCGTCTTCCTATAGTTCTTTCCTCGGTCACGTGTAACTACTATTTTTCTTGTACCTACAAATCTCTCAGGCAGATAGATGATATTTAATGGTCTGTCTTGAGACATGATTTTTAATCCTCACAGGGAGAGTCCAGAAAAATCTTCAAATACTAAAAAACTAAAGCTGATTTATAGTTTACACCTTTCTTCATAACTCCAATATAGGAGGAAATAATTTTTTTGAATTGGAAGGAATTTAATGAGTGTAGATATATGATAGATTCTAAACTATGCATGACATGGTGATATGAAAATGCATTTAGCAAACTAGTGCATTCTTATTCTCACCCAGGCTGACAGATAAGAGGGGGTAGCTGTAATTATCCTAATTCAAGGCTATAACTTCTGTAAAAAGCTGTAGTGTACATACAGATAACAAATTTTCAAAAAAATTGAAAATTTAATTCCTGCCTAAAAGGTAAAGTGATAAGCCTCAGATTCAAGTCATATGTGCTAAAACATCAGTCACTTGACTTACTTTATTGCAAAATAAGTTAAGCAAATAGGGAAGTAAAAAAATTCCATATGGACAATGGCATTGAGTGCCCCCTCAGCAAGCCTGCCGATGACACTAAGCTGCGCGGTGCGGCTGACACACTGGAGGGAAGAGATGACATCCAGAGGGACCTTGACAGGCTGGAGAGCTGGACCCATGCCAACCTGATGAAGTTCAACAAGACCAAGTGCAAGGTCCTGCATCTGGGCTGGGGCAATCCCAAGCACCGATATAGGCTGGGCAGTGACTGGCTTGAGAGCAACCCTGAAGAAAAGGACTTGGGGGTGCTGGTGGATGAGAAACTCAACATGAGCCGTCAGTGCACACTTGCAGCCCAAAAAACCAACCATATCCTGGGCTGCATCAAGAGAAGCGTGGCCAGCAGGTCAAAGGTTGGTGATTCTCCCCCTCTACTCCACTCCCATGAGACCCCACCTGGAGTACTGCATCCAGTTCTGGAGCCCCTATTACAAGAAAGACATGGACATGCTGGAACGTGTCCAGAGAAGGGCCACGAGGGTGATCAGAGGGCTGGAGCACGTCTCCTATGAAGACAGGCTGAGACAGTTGGGGTTATTCAGTCTGGAGAAGGGAAGGTTGCGAGGAGACCTTCTTGTGGCCTTCCAGTATCTGAAGGGGGCCTACAAGAAAGCTGGTGAAGGACTTTTTAGGATGTCAGGTAGTGATAGGACTAGGGGGCATGGATCCAAACTGGAGGAGGGTAGATTTAGATTGGACGTTAGGAAGAAGTTCTTCACTATGAGGATGGTGAGACACTGGCACATATTACCCAGAGAGGTAGTGGAAGCCCCACTCCTGGAAGTTTTTAAGGCCAGGCTGGATGGGCCTCTGAGCAACCTGGTCTAGTGGGAGGTGTCCCTGCTCATGGCAGGGGAGTTGGAACTAGATGATCTTTCAGATCCCTTCCAACCCTGACAATTTATGGTTCTGTGATTCTATGAAAACCACCATATAAATAATTTAAAAGATAATTCAAGTCCAGTCATAACACACTTTCTCAATTTGTATTTTTTTTTTTCCAAACTGAGAAGAATGTTTAAAATCTTTGAACTATTTTGAACAAATAATTTTCAATAATCTAGAAACTAGTTACAATATTTGATTTGCAGTTGTATAATTCTTCAAAGGTAACTGTTAAAAAGGAAACAAAATATGCTATTCAAAAACAACAGTTAAAGGTGTTTTAACAAAATATCACCATATGGATAAACATTCTTTTTAAAAGAGTGGACTTAGCATCCTACCAACATCTTCTCCCTCTTCATTACTCACATGACTCTATTTGGCTTTCAACACTAGATCAAAATATAAAGAAAACCCAATATGCTAGAGAGTGAAACCTAGCTAGAAGGCTGCAACACACTCCCCCACATCTGTGAATGGTTCATACCAAACAGTAAGAACACATCTCACCCAGAGCAAATCATTAATAACTCATCCGCATTCCTGGAGCTCAGGTATCAAAACTTTCTGGCCATTTATCATAGAATCATGGAATCATTAGAGTTAGAAATGACCTGCAAGATCATCAAGTCCAATCGTCTACTGAAAATTATCATGAGCCCTAATTCATGTCCTGAAGCACCATATCCACCTGTTGTTTGAACGCCTCCAGGGGTGGTGATTCCACCACCTCCCTGGGCAGCTTATTCCAATGTCTAACCACTCTCTCAGTAAAAAAAACTTTTCCTAATATCCAACCTAAACCTCCCCTGGGGCAACTTAAGCCCATTTCCTCTTGTCCTATAACTAGTTACCTGGAAGAAGAGACCAACACCCACCTCGTTACAACCTCCCTTCAGCTAGCTATAGAGAGTAATAAGGTTTCTTCTTAGCCTTCTCTTCTCCAGGCTAAAAATCCCAGCAACCTCAGGTGCTCCTCATAAGACATTTTCTCCAGATCTTTCACCAGCTTGGTTGCCCTTCTTTGAACCTGCTCCAGCACCTCAATGTCATTTTTGTACTACGGCGCCCAAAACTGAACACAATACTCAAGCTGTGGCCTCACCAGTGGTGAATACAGGGGCATGTTCACTTCTCTGCTCCTGCTGGACACACTAGTTTTTTGATACAGGCCAGGATGCTGTTGGCCTTCTTGGCCACCTGGGCACACTGCTGGCTCCTGTTCAGCCAGCTGTCCACCAGCAGCCCTACATCCTTTTCTTTCATCAAAAGGAAAAGATTAAAGCACACAGCTTAGTCTTCTTGATTGGCAAAGAGGCCCATAAACACTGCAAACTCACACACAGTAAGTCATACCCGCTAGTTCTTCACTTATGCAGCAGTACTTGCTCTACTTACCTGAGTTATGCCAATACTAGCCAACAACAATATCCAGCTACAATTTTTAGTTTAAATAATGCTGATGAATATATTCACAAGGCCAGCTCTAAGTTCATCTGATTCTTCTAGGCTGCGAACAATTTGCATTCAGTCTTGGCTTTGGAAAGTAAAAGTAATTATGTAGATAATTTCCTCCTATTCATAGAATCATAGAATGGTAAGCGTTGGAAGGAACCTTCAGAGATCATCAAGCTCAACCCCTCTGCCAGATCAGGATCCCCTAGAGCAGGCCACGCAGGAACGTATCCAGGTGGGTTTTTGAAGTGTCTAGAGAAGGAGACTCCACGACCTCTCTGGGCAGCCTGTTCCAGTGCTCTGACACCCTCACAGCAAAGAAGTTTTTCTTCACGTTGCGATTGAACTTCCTGTGTTCCAGTTTGTGACCTTTGCCACTCGTTCTTTCACAGGGCACCACTGAAAAGAGAATGGCCCCTTTTATTTGACACTCACCCTTCAGATATTTGTAAATACTAGTAAGATCTCCTCTCAGTCCTCTCTTCTCCAGACTAGACAGCCCTATGTCTCTCAGCCTTTCCTCATAAGAGAGATGCTCCAGTCCCTTAGTCATCTTCATAGCCCTCCATTGGACTCTCTCTAGTATTTTCCTGTGCCTCTTAAGCTGGGGAGCATTCTTGAATAGCAATGGATATTTTTTATACTGTTGGACATTTCTGCAGCATTAAGAAACACTGTTTCAGGATCATGTAGCGTTATCTGACATAGAGGAAAAAAATCCAGGTGTAATGTATCAGAGTATTTTTCCAGGAGCATATAAAAGAAGCAGTCACAGCCATCCATACCTCTAGTATTTGCCTTACTGTATGGAATATAGAAGTAGTTACTCTAGAGAGGGGAAGAACTGATCCCACTGTGTGAGTACAGTCAGAAAAAAAAGGATTAAAGTAAACATCTGCTGGATATTACACGGTTCTGCCAATGCATCACCATATAAAATCACTCCACTCTTAACAAGAAGACCCATTTCTTTATATGAGTTTGTGAATGAAAACCAGGTTGCAGAGGCTAAACACATGAAAAAAGATTGATAGCTCAAGGGAAACATTTGAAGGAAACTACAGTGCTTGTTATATAAAAATATAAGCCACATTTAGTCATTTTTTTTCTGCAGTTAGAAAAATAGTATAAGATTTCTCACTAATATCAAATGCTGGTGTGGTTATAAACCACCTTGCTATCCTAACAAACACAACTGGCTTTATTCACGCATTTCATTATTACTTTTCAATGATAAACCTGACCATGAGTGCATCAGGAAATTGCATGACCCTGAGTATACAAAACTTGTCTTAATTATCTTCTCATTGACTGGCACTTGACAGTCTTTATATACATGGGTATAAGATACACCTAAAGGTCCAAGTTGAATAATCCTTTTAATAACCTTATTCTGGAACGGCTGTTATTTTTATTATTAATTAATATGCCAGAGTTTATCTTAGGGTGGGGAGTATAGTCTGAGACTGTCAAACTGATTTCTGCAGAAATTGTAAAATCAAAGAGGTAGTGAGTAAATGCTTGTGATATTGCCCAATGTATATAGAGAGAGCACCAAGTACACGGAAAACAAGACCAAAACAAGATATTCTTTGCATACTCTGAGGGGACTCGAGAAATAGGATGATGAAAATGTGAGTAATGTCTGGAAAACCTGTAAACACATTCCTTGATGCACTACTGGTAAGCACAATGTAATATAAAGCATTGTGTAAATGAGCAGAATAAGAATTTATGTGATAAAATAGTTATATAATTTGTTGTCTTTTCAGGGATTGTTGGAGAGGAGCTGAGGGAGAGTATCTGTAACAGGGCAGTAAAAAGTTGTGTTTTCGTACAGATTTATTGCTAATACGACCTAAATTGCCATGCAGTGCCATTGCTAATAATGTCACTTTCAAAGAGATCTTAAGTTCCCTCTCATGTTATCAACCACAAAAGGAAACAATTACCTATTCCTTCATCATAACTCTAAGCTATTTTCCATAAAATGACATTGATAATATATATCTTATTTTCTAATAATTATTATTAAAATAAGATAATGTATATTTTATTTTTGAATAATTATTCCTATATATATGAATATATATATACATATGCACATATTTATGGGATTGTATTACCTAATAGATTGCAAATTACATTAATTGATTTCTCATACACAGAAATGTACGTGTAGATATACATGCAGGTAAGTTATGTATTAAAATCCTTTGTGTTATACTTTTACAATTTGTTCAAATGAAGTCATATTGAAATTCTAAACGAAAGTGGTAAGACAGCTTCACCTTGGTCAAGATAACACAAGTTTGATATAAAATCTCTTTTATCTTTACCAAATGGTGTGGATTACAGTTTTATCTCCCAAAATCTAGGAATGAAGATATTTGTTTTTTTCCACAAAATGCCATTTAACAAAATTATTTGCTATCTGTAGTAGGAAGCAGTGCAATATACAATAAGAAAAGTATCACTCTTAGATTAAAAAACTATGACTAGTTAGAGGAATTTTATATTTCTGACAGATAGTTGATAATACTAACTCAGGTAACAGCTTACCATTAAAGTGACAGTAGATTGGCCCTTTCAAATAACCTTGTGACAGTTTAGGTGATTCTCCCACCTCTGTCTCTTAGACCATGTTGTGACCCCAAAGCCCCATCTTAAGACTTCTTCAGGGCTACATGCCAGTTTTCCTCAAGCTTTTCACAGCCTCAGGCATCTCACGCTGCTTGCCCAAAATAATACTACAAAAACATCCTCTGCCAAGATTATCCAATTTCCTGAGTAATCTTGCATTAGCATATGTTTTGAGAGAAAACATTTGTTTTAATTGCTCATACTTTGCTCCCTGGCTTCAGATACATCTGGAGGTGAGGAGTGGAAGCAACTCTTATTGTTACTCTCTAGGCAGGTCTAGGACAGGTTTGCAATATGGAAAAAAATATGGTCTCAAAGGTAATCTTTGGTTTTCCCCAGAAGCTCCTCTAGGAAGATTTATAGTGTTTAATCCTACCTATATAATTATTCTCTGCAGGTATATTTTTAACTTTCTGCTAGATAATTATTTCAGAATGCACAGCACATATGTATAGCAAAAAAAAAAAAAATAGTCTCCACCAAAAACATAAAACTAGCAAGAGATGTGGATTCATCAGTCAAATCACTCATTGCTCAACTAAAGCCCAACTTCATTTCCCCTGAAAGCCGCTAAAGTACTTTTCACATTTAAAAACAGTATCTGTAAAATTTGGGCTCACTTGGCAAAAGCGCAGCGTTTGCATTCTGCTGCAGTGCTGTACAGGAGTCAAAGATACAAAGACCAACAGGACTGTACTCCAATTACAACTTTAGAGCAAAATTATTTGGAGACCATACTCATCACCTCTGCTGGACAAAGACATCAGTGACTTACAGTCTTTCCTTTCTCGGGACATGCTGGCATCTGCGTTGCCTTTTTTGGGTCAGGAGATAACTTATATAGTGCATCATCCCCACCTACTGCAGGTTGGTTCTCAGTGGACAAGGGTGTCAGAGTCCACTGCTGGGCCTCCTTTTGAATGAAACTAAACTAGAAATTGTGTCCCAGTGTACCTGATATGGTCCAGCTGTTAATATGGTTTCAACCTGTGGGAAGTCACTAGAGTAACTCTGAGGTAAACTCCTCACTCTGAAAGTAGACCCACTAGGATCTCAGCACTGTTTAGCTCTATATATCCAATCTTACTGAGTTGCACAGTTTGCTGATGCAGATATAGAAGTGTGGCTACACAAGGGGATGATGGACCTTGGTCCCCCAAGAAGAGATTGAAAATTAGTTTGTTTTTTTGTTTGTTTGTTGCTTTTTGTGTTGTTTTTTTTTAACAGAAAAGGAAGTGATGCAAGTTGAAGATTTGTTTTATTTTGCTGCAGGTGACAGTGGACGAGACCCTTTAAGAAACTGGTATTTTGGGATCCTTGGGATACTGACTCTGTTTAATCCTCTACACCCTCTAAAAAATTTTACCTACTCCTAAAGATATTATTTCTTACTTGTGGCTAGCTGCAGGCTACTCCATATAAACGTGGTTTTATACCTTCTGGGAAGCTCAGGAACATTGATCTCCAAAGCACAGTTATGGAATTGGCTGATAGCAACAGCAACATAGTAAATTGTGCCACTCTGGCACTGCTCAAGGCTTTCCCTAGAAGTTTTTCTTCAAGTAATACAAATACCAGCTTCACTTACCTTATGAGGTCAGAAGGAGTCACAGCACAAAATGGCTCAACTGATGATATGATGGATAACTGTCAGGGCACAATTAGACTGGCGTTTCTGGCTCCTAAGAGAAAGTAAATGTCAAAGGCATCTTTAATCCAGTAGCTGAGCACTATCAAGAAGTGGTGTTCAACATATTCATACCAGGCTAAAAAGGAATGGTGACATGGGTAATCTGATTTCATCTGCTACACCTAAGCGCCATCTGGCAGTATAATGAGTATGTTAAAACCAGATTACATTCACCTGGAAAAAAAATTAAAAAAATAAAAAAAATAGAAGTTTAGGCTAGGAGTCAAAGGCCAATAGTTTCCCTGAGAACTTCAAGCCAGAATGAGTTTATGAGCTGTCTTAATTTATCTCACTTCCACTTCTTGTAAGCAGGGAAATAGAAACCTGTGTAAAGTGAACAGTAAATACTTTCTGTGGTCTATGGAGAGCTCTCTTCTCCTTTCTGCCCTCTCAAATATCTTTGGAAACAGAATTAACTTTGGCTCCTAGGTGTCTATGCATCTCCAAAAAAAATATACTAAATGCTGAAGACAGCAGGGATGCCAGAGGGCTGTAGGTTAGGGAGAAAAAGTGGAGAACCTTGTGCTGATGTGAGGAGGACCAATAGTCCTTGGAGATACGCAACCTGCACGCTACTCCAAAACCCTCTGGATTCATTCTCCTGAGAGGCAAGAACAGAGGGAACATTACCTGCTTCCCTTGAAGGACCTCCAGTGGTTTTCTCTCATTAATTGTCAGCTGGGGAAAGATTTTGCTCCACACTGACTTTCAGCTATGCCCTGTGCAATCTATTAACTCTTGCTGAACTAGTAGGGATTTCACAGGTAGGAAATTAGCTATAGGCAATACAGGATGCTGGGAATTTGAAGAAAACTGTCAAGGTCAAGAAGCATTGGTAAGAGGATCAGCATTTGGAGAGTCCATAACACTGAGAAATCCTTTTTCTTATTTTTGAAAACTGTACTTCAAGTGTATCATATCTAAATAATATAATCTGGTCTGCCAGGTTTGAAATATGTTTTATAAGGTATATTCTTTGCTTTCCCAGGGGCTCTTCAAGAAGTGTAGGGAGGCAGCAACAGGCAACAGAAGGTGAAAATAATGAGGGAGGTTTGGAGGATACCTTTACTGCTCACAGAGATCTTAGAAGGATGTTCACTGACTTTCTTTTCCCACAGACACTTGGGAACAGAGTTTTTGTCCCTTAATTATTAGGATGCTCCACAGAAGGGAAATATTCATTCTGAGGACCGAGAAAAGGTGACAGGAATAATACTTCCCTAACATATTTCAGGCTTAAAATAACAGATCTAAGTGTGGAGACTGAGTAGGATCAAACTTCCAGAAACAGAACTGATTCGGCACCCTTACCTCTTCTGTACTTCTTCATCTGAAGGCATTTCTAAAAGCAGAACTCTTCTTCCAGCTGGTTTCAGGGCAATTTAAACATACAAAAAAAGGCCTATATTTGCTTTGTTCTTTCTTCAAGTATGTGTAGTAATACATATTATATAATACAATAGTATAATATTTTAGATATTATATTATAGAAATGTTATTCTGCAACTCTCATATATAGTAATTATATAATAATACCATCTATATTTTATTTTATAGTATGTATTATACATAAGCTATACAATTATATGACAATATGTTGTTTCACATATGTAAATAAGTTTGCTAAAATTACTGGTTTAGTAGTGTCTACACTGGTTTTTACTTTAAATCATGTAGTTGTGGATTTTGAAGTACACCCTTGCCAACAGCATATGATGGCTTTTGCCCTAAATATCTTTTGGTTCCCAGCTCTCAGCAATCATATTGAAGACTGAGGTCATATATTCCCCTCTTGAGTGTTTTTCTTCTTTACCTTTCTTCTTTCAAATCTCTTTCAAGAGATTGCCAAACGATTACAATCACTTGCTTCAGGCAGATGAGTAGTATTGTGGGAAGCATGTAACCCATATGTTAGGTGAAGAAGGAAGGTCATCTGCCATAATCATGGTCTCCTCATTCTTGAGCCACTTGAAATGGGAACGTGATACAGCTTTTTTGTTGGCAATGCTTGACTATTCAGGCCTTCACTTCTACTGCTTTTCAAGCATCCTTTAAAATAACACTTTTCTTTCTACATTAAAAGTTTCATCATCGAAATAAAGGAATAAAAAAATTGTTTAGTCTGAAAACTTTTTTTTTTCCCCTCAGTGTTCTGATCTGTGTGATGAACTGGAAAAATAATCAATACTATCTGCAGCCTTGGTTAGGTGTATACTGAGCACAACTGAGAACTCAGTGCACCTGAAGAAGTCTAGATTTAAAAATAAATGTTACGGAGCAAAGAAATTCAGTGTTCAAGGATGCATTTCACAAACAAGACATTAACTACTAATCAAGTGAGACACCACAATCTAAAACCTATCCAAGTAGAGAAAACACCCTATTTGGGGAAAGGAGTATCAGAATTTCATTACCCAAGTAGTCATCAAACTAAACCAGAGAGCTTGTAATGCAACATAAAACACAGGTTGTAAAGACATATTCCACAATGTGCTTCAATTCCATTTTCTAGATTCAAATCCAAAACCTAAATTTACTTACTATTGTGTGAACTTAGCAAAGAGAAGCATTAAAAATCTTTTGTTGTTATTTCAATATACAAATTGAAAGATAAACAAGACCAGTAAAAATTATAAAGTCCTTGCACATATGGACACTCTCACTCATATATGCTCTCTCAAAATATACATTACAGTCTGTGCATATGTATGAAGGAAAAAATACATATACACATATTTTTAGAGTTAATAATTTTCAAAATTAAAAATTAGAAAATACTTTTCCACATTAATAATAATTTCTTTCCTCTTAATTGTGCCTTGAAACACACTAAAAGTGTAGAAAAGTTTAATTATAAACTATAAATTATTTTAAACTACAAAACTTTGCACCTACAGGTATATGACTATGTCATAAGACAAATAAGAAACGGATTGTAGTGAAATCACCTCCCTGGTCTACATTGCTGAAGAAAATGAGCAAAAATACATAATGAAAGCTGCATAACAAATGTAGAAATCTAATTCATTACTGTGGACTATATCTCCCCTTTACTAAATTCTCATAATTTTCCATGCATACAGATGATCACTTATTTTTCCATAAAAATACACTAAGCTGAGAGTTTTAGTATGTATGCTGCACTAAAGCTCTCTGAAATATCTTGTGCTTAATTTTTATTTTAATTAAAGCAGACTGGTAAAGTAACACACATACAAGCTGTTAATGTGTGTGGGTTTTTTGTGTTTTTTTTTCATTTAATGAAATGTCAGATTTAGGACAGAAGAAACGTGGAATTTCCTAAGCTGTGAGGAATTTCAGTGTAATAAGATTTGGTTTCCAATATTGCCACAATCATTTGAACTTACTGAAATATTGAGAAGGGCTGTACATGACGTGAAACACTTTACCTTGTTTCCCTTTAATTCTAAAAAGCAATTCTGAAAGATGTGCTGTCACTGATTGGCTTGTACAATTTACACTAAGGCCACTGAGAGGTGATACACAAATCAGCATCAGTGGATGTTCCTAAATACACCTTGCTCTCAAAATAATTGAAAAACATGTTTTTACTGTATAGTTCCTGACTGCAAAAAGAAAAATATCCTCTGTCCACTGTAATACTTTTCCTTTTTTTCCCTTAGAAAATGTCAAAAATGTCACTGCATGGCCTTGCACATGGCAGGGCACGCTGATGAATGGCAATCTTAAGAAAGAGAGCTTGCTATGCAGCTACCTAACTCCTATGAAGGGGAAAATTAATCCCAGAAAGACATCTTGGAGTCTTCTTCCCCCTTACTATTTCACCTGAACGGGTGAAAATTCAGCTTTTCCCCTAAGAGCTCCAGCAAACACATTCTGAACTCTGTGCTAATGGAAAAAAATTGTCACTGATCAGAAAGAGAATAAGAGCAGTTCCTGAATTCTTTTTTTTTTTTTTCCTCAGAATGACTCTAAAGTCCTTTTCTGAGCAATATGAAACAAGGCAGTAAACCTGTTGGCTGTGCATAATACTTGCTCACATATAAAAACTATATTTTTCACTCAAGGAACAAAATTTCTGAGGATTGTATGTGACTTAAAATGAAAGATGTCTTAGCTTACAATTCTGCAGCAGATTTCAGAATATTTTATTGTGGTTTACTAACTTATCAAAGAAAACCAAATGTTGTTTTCAGAAAGTGAATTATTGACCAACTAACAGCTATATGCTAACTAACTGCCTCACAGTTTTGTAAGGAAAATACTACATTTTATAATAACCAGCTTGATTTTTTTCTTATTTTTATTTTTTTTGGTATAACATTTTTGGTAATACACATATTTCTATTTTTACATTTTCTCAGATTTACTGGGGGGGGGGGGAGGAGCCAATACCCTAGCTCTTCTGTTGAATTATATTAGTATTTTCTGTATGAATTATTCCTAAACAAGAATACATGGAGATGGTTAAACCATGATATGAATTGAAAAGTAGGCAAACATGTAAAACAAAGATATGTTGTGTTATAGCAAGAGTTGCCATTTTATTCAAGTGTAGCGGTCCAAAGGACTGACTTAAAGACTGATTCAAGAAAATGCAATTTCCTCCCAACCATCAGCTAGGATGTTTTGCTGAAAACACTGAAAAACAAAGCATTCTTCATAGCAGATAGAATTTAAATCCACTGGGATGCAATGGGCCTTTTCTTGTTAACTACATGGTTGTTTGGGTTCCATTTTCTTAAATCCACTACTCAGAGACCAATGTATCTATCAAATTCTAGCAATATTATGAAGCCATACATGGTAAACTGAAGCATTCAATATTGCTCCATACTAAATTATTTTTTTGCTTTTCCCTTCCTTTCCAGAGTACAATTGCTGGTCTTTTGACCTCAGTATTGTGAAGTACTGTAGATTTATCCACTTACAGTATTTACCCAACAGTGAAAGAAGAAAAAAAATCAAAATAACATTTGAAATAAGCTGGAGGCATGAAATAAAATGCTATAAATATAACTTTTATATCACAAAACTCTTATAATTCAAAAGGGAGCTGTGGCGGAAAGACTACCGAACTTTCCTTGGATAGTGATAGAAATAAATCTCCTACTCTAATTTACAATCTAGAATGGGACTGGGGTCTCTCTGGTTAGAAGACAATGGACTTCATATATAAAGTGCAGGAAAAAGAAAAGGAAAATGGAAATGAAAAAGAAACGCTCCAGAAGTTCTAACCATAACAGGCCCAGAGAGAAATACAGACTTCAAACAGGAAAAAAAGATAAGTCAATAGCCTCCAGAATAGGAAAATAGTGTTTTTTAGACAGACATAAGCCTTTGATATATACTAATACATGTATATTCATCCTTCAAACCAAAAATTAATTAATTACCGTGATACTGTGCAATTCTAACACACTTTGAAAGTGAGGAAAGATGTCAAACCAGTGCTATGGAGACATGGAATCATAGAATCATAGAATTGTCAAGGTTGGAAGGGATTTGAAAGATCATTTAGTTCCAATCCCCCTGCCATGGGCAGGGACACCTCACACTAGATAGGTTGCTCAGAGGCCCATCCAGCCTGGCCTTAAAAACTTCCAGGGGTGGGGCTCTCTCTGGGCCTCTCTGGGCAACCCGTTCCGGTATCTTACCACCCCCATGGTGAAGAACTTCTTCCTAAAGCCCAATCTAAACCTACCCTCCTCCACTTTGGATCCATTTCCCCTATCAGGTAGTGATAGGTAGTCCTATCACTACCTGACATCCTAAAACAGTCCCTCACCAGCTTTCTTGTAGGCCCCCTTCAGATACTGGAAGGCCACAAGAAGGTCTCCTCGCAACCTTCCCTTCTCCAGACTGAATAACCCCAACTGTCTCAGCCTGTCTTCATAGGAGACGTGCTCCAGCCCTCTGATCACCCTCGTGGCCCTTCTCTGGACATGTTCCACCACGTCCATATCTTTCTTGTAATAGGGGCTCCAGAACTGGATGCAGTACTCCAGGTGGGGTCTCATGGGAGTGGAGTAGAGGGGGAGAATCACCAACCTTTGACCTGCTGGCCACGCTTCTCTTGATGCAGCCCAGGATATGGTTGGTTTTTCTGGGCTACAAGTGTGCACTGATGGCTCATGTTGAGCTTCTCATCCACCAGCACCCCCAAGTCCTTTTTTTCAGAGCTGCTCTTATGGACTCACCACATGGAATCTTCCTCATCATTTCGGATCTTTCTTTTTATGTCCTATTGATATGACTGAGAAAAGTACTTTGGCTGTATATAGATAGAATCTCTCCTGAGATTTACAAATTAGAATTGCTTTATTTGAGTCTTTCTTATAAAAACTGTCAGGAATCTAATGTGCAACCTGCTTGCTAACACTTGAGACTAAATAGACGTAGACACACATCGTGGTGATGAAATCAGTTAGCCCAGCTGAGATACTCTGTGGACTCCGGTGCTGTTACACAGAGCAGCAGGCTGAGCATCCAGACATCTATCATGTACACTTTTCCCCTATAGGAAGGATCTATCAATACATGGTAAATCTTGTTCAGTGGTCAGCACCCAGAATGTGGCAAAGCAGGGTTAACTGCTAAATTATGAATTAGCAGCTTACAATATTTTAATAAATGTTAATGATACCATTTCCCTGTAATTAATGTCATGAGGTTTGTGTAATGTCTCCTACTCTTCTTAAATTCATGTAATTGAGTGCCATGAAGAACTTTTAGACAATTTGTGAATTTCTCACATTACTTCTCTTTTTTTTTTGTGCATTAAACTTCTTGCAGGAATTTTAATTTTGGCCTGCATGACTCTGCAGTGTCACATGTTGTGTGTCTCTTCTGCTCCCTGTGCATTTTTTAAAGATCTCAGCATTCCAGATAATTTGTCTAGGAACTGTTTCCTGTGCACTGTTTGCAGATTAAGGAAATTAAGGGAGCAATAGTTAGAAAGGTGCATTTGTGATTTAATTTGCTGTCTGGAATGACAGAGGTATTCAATCAGTTTCTGAGGATTGCTATTATTCTGGAAGGCTGCCAGTCAGGGAAGTATAGCTAACATTTTAGCTGGATTTGAAACAGACAAAACAGAACAGGGAAGCTATTAGCTCTGTTGTAATCTGAAAGAACTGAATGTTTGAAAAACACACTGACTTGAATTGGTGTTGACTTTTAACTAAAGAAGTAGTAATTATTTAAAAAATATTTTCTTTGAAAGGCATCTGAAGGGGTGGACAAAAATAGAAGAGGACACACAATTTTTCTGTAAAACAGGACTATGAATAAAATTATGAAGACGGCAAAAGAAGAATGTTTACAAGTGGAGAGTGGAGACTAGATAACTAGTTATAAAGAAGTGCAAGTTTAAAAGATTGTTATTACAGCATGTTTGGCAGATTAAATAGTAGAAGAGATGGTTTTTAATAAGGATGGATCTACTTTCTTTGTTCCCTAATATCCATAAATCCATTTTGTACATCTTCTGGAAAGGAGATTGAATGAATATGTGTAAGACATTTCCTTGCTGTTATCGATTATCTTCCTCTCTCTTTTCTACAGAAGAATAGCAGTAATGAAATTGGAAAACCTTATTGATGGGTCACTAATTGTCTCAAAATCAGGAATGCTCCAGTATGCCCTTCTATTGCTCTCCAGCTTCAGATTAGGTTGGTTTGAACAATATGCAGCTTGCTTGACAGAATTTCGTCTAAGATCAGCCATCGGCTGAAATAATAATACTCTGCAAATTTTTCTCTAAATTCTATTTTCACTAAAAAAAAAGAAAACAGAGATCTTTTTCTTTTAAACTGATAAATACTGAGGAGACTCCAAAAATCACAGCACACATATTAAGCTTTGATAGCGACATGACTTCACTGAATTTAAATTAAAAAGGAAAATAAACAATACTATGTTTGACATTCGGAAAAGCTTAACTTTTATAAACTCATAAAATTAATTGATGCATTGCACTGTGCCAAAAAGTGCAGAGATTTGAATGAAGAAAACCTGAAATCTCCAGAAATTGCAGAAATAAGCCTGTCAAGAACCTGTATATCGAGGAAGGATAAAAGAAAAAGAGGAGGAAAAGACACCCAGCCTGATCAATCCAATAAAAATTTCAGGAATAAGCTTTCTGGAGAGGGGTTATGAACAGAAAAAAAACACCAATTAGCAAGCTATATCTTAACTATCATGAAATGTAGAGCTAAAACAAGAATTGCAAGAAGTCAAGCTGACAGCTAAGAACTTACAAGGAAATACAAGAAACACTAAAAGAAACAAAAATGGATTATAAAAAGTGGGGCTACTAAGCAAAGAATCAGATGGGGTAATATAAGCAAGTCTGAAATCAAATTAATTTACTCAGTTTTCATTCTGAATGCTTTGAAGACATAGGGCAAGACGTATGATGAGAACGGAAGTGTTGAAATGATCATACTAGAAAGGAAAGAAAAACTCAAGGAACTTGACAGAAACTTGAAAGAGACAGCAAAACCCATGTTAAGTCTGATAATAAAGATGTTGACTGACTCTGTCAAATCTGGGATTAGTGAACATAAAAGGATAAAGTATTTACATCATGAAAAAAAAAAGACAAAGATAACTGAGGAATTATCACATCTGGTAATCTAATGTCTAAAATATGCACATTTTTGGAGCAAACTTTGAAGAAAACAATATGATCTCAGATGTAAAGGGGAAACGAGGATAAAATGTAACACAGTTTACCAAAAATAAATTGGCTTAACTGGCTTGATACTTTAATAACTTTATAGACAATAGAAATGTAGAATTCCTCCATCCCTGGGCTTTCAGTGTATTTGATCTAGTGAAAATTTGTGAACTATTGATCCAATTGAGGAAGATGCAAGTGATGAATTGAAAAGTAGATAAGAAAAAGTTAAAGGACTGTACCATGCAACTGTGCTGGGACTGAAGGGGAAATAATCAGACTTGAGCTATTAATAAGTGTTTGTTTCACATTTTGTTTACTATTTTTGTGTTTAGTCATAGAATCATGGAATCACTTTAGTTGGAAGAGACCTTTAAGATCAAGTGCAACCATTAACCTAGCACTGCCAGGGCACCACTAAACTATGTCCCTCAGTACCACATCCACATGTCACCTCCAGGGATGGTGACTGTACCACTTCCCTGGGCAGCCTGTTTCAGTGTTTTACAACCCTTTCTACAGAGACATTTTTCCTAATATCCAACCTAAATCTACCCTGACACAACTTGAGGCCATTTCCTCTTGTCCTAATGTTTGTCACTTGGGAGAAGAGTCCGACCCCCACCTCACTACAGCCTCCTTTGTGGTAGTTGTAGAAAGTGGTAAGATCTCCCTTCAGCCTCCTTTTCTCCAGGCTGAACAACTTCAATTCCTTATGATGCTCTTCATAAAACCTGTTCTCTCGACCCTTCACCAGCTTCAGTCTACAAAAGAAAAGAGAAGGTGGACCATGACTGCTCCATAAAAGTACATCTCAGAAAAAAATACCAGTAAGATAGAAAATGTATCTAAAACAGAGAAAAATATTTGCATATTTGAAGGAGATATAAAATGCTTAGAAGTTTATTTTACGGAATTGATAAGACTTCTAATTCTCAGACCTTTGAACATTTGGGACGTAGAACCATTTTCCAATCCCCACCACTGGAGACTTAAAAAACCCAGATCATACCCCTAATTATTTGTTATACTGTCCTGCGTAACTTTATGAAAGTCACTACATTGTGCGGTATCTGTGATACTTACCTACAAGGTTCTGTACAGTCCTAAGCACCCTAGTGCAATCTCACAACACTTTCACAGCTCTAAAAGAAAAAAACCTGTTGTAGATTGCTACCGACTCTGACCTCTGGCTTTCCAGCACTGGACTACTAAGTCTAAAGACATTTGCCTTGCAGGTAACATAGGACATCATAGCTTTCATCAGTAACTGACTTGTCTTTCAACTCAAAGTGTTGGGATTATTGTTTCATGTAGTAACACATACTCTCATATGGTTCACCTGCTACAATTAGAGAAGTAAATGTTTTTTTAAATTTTTTTCCAGTAGATACAGTTTTTGTGAATTTGAATGATGAAGATGAATGGCATTGACAAGTAAGTACAAAGTTCAATTGGACACCAGCACACATAAATCAGAAAAACAAGGCCTAAAATGGAAATCAAACTCATGAGACTGATGTAGAAAACACAGAAATTAATATTAAAATCTGCCAGAGGAAAACAGGAAAACTTTTTAGTTAAAATTCTCTAAACACAAGTCAAAAGCAGAAGTGATTAAAGTCATATGTTCTCCAAGTGATATTTTCCAAACTATTAGCATCTTAAATTTTATCTCTTGGGTAGAGTGAAAAATGAGTCAAGTCTTTAGAAACATATTCCTTTAATATATTTAGATATGGCAGAAAAGGAATTAATTTATTTCTTTACGTGATTGGCAGCACCCACAAAATACATACTCTGATTTTTAAGAGAAATGTTTCTTTCAGTTGTAAAATTGCATTTTTCAGTGTCTGCCTGATTTATTTATTTTTTTTAGGAAGTCTATAATCTTAACAACAGTTACATCAAGTAAAACGTGTAACCTGATTAAATAAGCTCCTTCCAGACTTATGAAAAATGATTGTTGAAAATGCTTTATCCCAACTCTGCAGTCTCTTTGTACTACTTTTTTCTTTTCTGTCTTTCATCCAGGGTGGTTCTCAGAAAGTAAACCAGACTTTGATCCTTCTATGAATCCTTGTGATGATGGCGCTTTCTGATGCCAATTCACTAATGTCGAGTAAAGCATATCCTGACATTTCTGACTCTCATTGGGAGCACAGGAAATGAGAATTAATGATCTCTTAATTCTCTCTGGCCAACCATTTCATTAAGTTTGTCAAAACGAAACCAATTTGAGACCTCACGCTTCAGTAAGATCTGGTAGATATTATTCAGCAATGTTGTTTGCAGGAGGGTGAGGATAGACAAATAGAAAGTTAAGAAATAGAGATTTTGTATCTTTAAGAAACAAGACCATAAAGAACACAAGGAAATTAGTTCAAATGTGCAATGAGCCTTAAAATCTGAATTACTCTACACTACAGTGTTTTCTTCTTCTAAATGAAGAAAGGGATCTACTTAATATTTTTCTCTTTGTGATGTAATTTGTAGTATGTTGTACAGATATTTTCAAAATTACTAGAAGTATTTTTGGTCTACTTGTGGTATGACTATGTATTCTTGTGAGATAAGAGTGGGAGTTACCAAGGAAATGCAGCTTAAAAAAAAAAAAAAAAGTGTAAAAAATGAGAAAAAAAAACTTGCTGATAAATATTAACAACTTGTGTAGAAGCTAGAGACTTTATCCACATGAAATTCTACATGCCTTAACACTGCCAGACATCACAACGGTTAAAAATAGTAGAAAGTAACAGTTATTTAAGTACTACAAGTTGACTTGAAGAGCACATTCTGAAAAAGACAGAAAAGTCATAGAGTGCTTTTTTCTTTCTTCTTTAGAGCTGTGGGCAGATTTTCAATGATATTATTCAGATTACGAAAGAAGGGAAGGTAAGGTTTGGGAAAGGAAGGATTGGGAAGGTTTGGGAAGGGAAGGTTTGGGAAGGGAAGGTTTGGAAGGGTTTGGGAAGGTAAGGGAAGGGGAGAGGAGGGGAGGGGAGGTAGGGAAGCAAGAAGGAAGGAAGGAAATGTTTTTGATTTTGCAGACATGAATTTAAAGACTGTTGTACTGTCCTTTTCCCCTTCTAATCAGGAATATATTGCTTGATTCAAGAACTAAAAGGCCTAATTGTGAAGAATTGTTAGAAGAGACACTTACTGAGAAGCGCTACATGACAACACGCATTGTACAAGGAGCTTGCGTACTTTACTTCCCAAAGAAGAAAAGCTTATTTTACTTTCTTCATCTTCTTGCATTCTTGTTTTTCTTATTTTTAAAGAACAAAATTCCTGATATCCCACTTTTCCATGTTGTAATTGAACCAATAAAGTTGCAAAAGCTCCACTATCAGGAGCAATGAAAATCAGAGCGACTTCAGAAATAGATCTGAAGGACATTTTCTTGGATTTAAATTCTCTGTAATACAAATTCCTTATTCCTTGTATCTGTTTTGAAGCCTCTTCTAATGGATGTGAAAAGTAGAGGACAGAGTTATGCCACAGGGTTGTTCCCATGCAAGCAGCAACTGTGGTGCTCATCTCTGAGCTTGTTTACTCATTACCAGAGTCTTCAAAATTCCTATCGAGACTGTACAAGATAAAATAATATGCTTAAGGAAACAAAATTACAAATGAGGCCTATACCATTATCATTTTTCATGCTTTTTAAAAGACAATATAAACATTGCTACACAAAGTAATTTGGATGCCTTCTTTACTATGCCTGACATTCTCAGAGCTGTAAAATGTCTTTTTTTTCATGAGCAATCATTGACATGGATTTTACAGAAAACAGAGTTAAAAGAAAGAGATAGAAATCTCCTACTGTTTCATATTACAAAAGTTTTGTAGAGATATTTGGAAGTAATGTAGAGAACAGAACAGAACAGTCTTGAAAAACCTGATACTTAGCCATCACACAATAAAAAAACCCAAATACTCCCTCGTCTAGTATATTTACACTGCAGCAATTATGGAACTGGGGCAGGCTTGTTTTCTTTCAATATATTGAAATATTTTCTCAGTCATATTTATTCACAATCTTCATGCTTCTCTGCCTCTAGCTGTGAAAAGTAGAGGAATGAGAGGTGTTAATGGAAAAAGCATTTGGCTCTGACTTGTCATAGAGACAAATTTTTGACCATTTATTCTCTGCTTCAAATATTCAAGTCTAAAATTTCTTCCTGTCCACTCTTTATTCTATTCACACTTCTTATCATATAGGGACTCTTAAACTTATCTCAAAGGCTTTATTGATGACATGCCAAATTCCCAAGTCTGCGCCTAAATGAAATAAAATAAAGCAGATTGTCTCTGCTTTAATGCAGAAAGGCTGTGCACCTTGTATTTAAGAAAGCAATTGTCTACAGAATCTATTCTAGAAGCTACATATACATGGGCTTAAATTTCTCTCTGAAACAGAAAAGCACTTAATCATATAATTCCCTTTACCTTCAGAAGGATTTAATCATATGCTCATTGCTTATGATTAAGTACTTTCCTCCATCTTACTGCTTTTTATCTATCAGCGCAGTTATTTCTTCATCCACAATCACCAGGTGCACAACCACTCTGGTGAGTAACAGCACACTAGATCAGCAGGACACACTAAACGCTACAGATAAACTCACCCTGAAGCATGAATGGGTCTTATCCTTTTTATGCCTGTGGTGTGTATCGGCCTTGAACTGGAACATACTTATTATTAGTGTGCATCAAAACTCCTACTTGGCTGAAATGCTCTATTGTTTTCTTAAAAAAAAAAAGCTAAGTATGCAAAGAGATGGTAAAATCATTCCGAAATGGAGCCACAACAGGTACAAGGGGTACACATGTTAAAATCACATGACACATCCTGAATTATACCTGTAGTGTAACTGCATTTACCTTCTCGGTTTTTACATTTTTGTTCTTTTCCTGTTCAGTTTTCTTGACTCTACTTCATTTTCATCTTTCATCAACCTTATTTTTTTTGTATCCACATGGCTGTGACACTTTTGCACACGTTTAGAAAAAATGAATAGACAAAAGAGTTTGGACTAGTTCAGAACACAGAACTTTTGAAAACACTATATTTAATTCCATTAACTGAAGAACAAAATCCTTGAATATCTATTCCAAAAAGATGTATTTGTGAAGACCAACACAAAGGCTACAAAAAAATTGGTTCTTCAAAGGTCACTTTCATCTTATTTTCCCAGTAGTTACAGAAAAAAAGAACCCTCTACATCTCCAAAACTAATTACAGAGGAAAATAGAAGTCTTCCTAAATTCTTGATGCTGGGCATACAGAGAGCAAAACTGCCTATAGGAACAAGTATCACTGTAATTCATGAAAGAACACTTAAATTAATGCTAGGTAAATCTGTGAAAGAGTTAGTAACATTCCTTCACTACTTAAAAAGCTTGGTTTGGCTGTTTTAAAGACCAGACTTTATTAGTTTGTCTTGCCAATTTATAACTACATTTTGAAACCCGCTTCTGCAATTTCTAGGTACATGTATTTTCATAATATTTTTTTTGTTTGCTTGCTTTTTGTTTTGCTTTTATAAAAAACTAGTGTTCCATAAAACTTTTAATTTGTATTTATTTATTTATAACAAATGTTTCTATAGTGTTCCATGTATTTTCATAAAATTTATGATCTATAATCACAAATTAAATTACTGTCCTCATCCCTGTGCATGCAGGCACACATTTGTAGGCCGTATATACAGAGAAAGATGCAGGATAAAAAGAGCTTTATCTATGTGGCTCTTCAGGCAGAGCTTACAAGAAAAGCTGCGTTCAGCAGTGGCTCCCTTTGTGGGGCTTGCTGGTCTGACACAGAGGACCATCAGACATTGGCATTATGGAGGAAACCACATGGAGTGTGTTTATTACCTGAACTTATGTGCTTCCTGCAGAGTTTTGGTGTTCCCTCAGGAAAGGCTGAAGAAAGCTCTCTAGAGATTCATAAAGGGCCAGGACAAGGTCTGGTTTTCAGTATTGTGATTTCCCCTGAATTTCTGATGAGGATGCTTCTAACAACTTCTCTCATATCAGCTTCAAGTAGTCCTCAGATAAAGGAACGAAGTGGTGAGCCAGAAGAGTTTGACATTGAGTCCCCGGTCTTCCAGAGTCCTCATGTGACCTTAGACAAGTCACTTAAATATTTATTCAAAACTCCAATTTCCTGTTTGTACAATAGAGAAATTCCTTGCCTCTCATATGAATAAATATTAAGAAATTCAATGCACTCAGTGATAATGGAAGCCATTAAGTACCCAAATTAGCAACTCTGTATTGATCTATGCAATGTCTTACAAATATATTCTATGGTCCATCTTATAAACATAATCAGCAAAATATCTTTTGCCCCATTTTGGGAATACTTTTATAATTATGAAGCTGAACTTGATAGAAGATAATTATGTTTCCAAGGGAGGTTTGTCCTTAACTCTTTTCAGATATAGACTAGTTTATTCCCCAAAATATAACTAGTTTTATCCCTTTCAGAATAAATCGCTATGAATTATAGTATAATTGTGTACATTGCCCACAACAGAATCCAACCCATGTCACGATTCACATGAAACCTGTTCAGAGCATTCATATGTCTTCCTACTGTCTCTTTTTATTCTGTCTATTATCCAAATTATTCAAGTCTTTTAAGTGTTATGATGTAAATTCTTTTCCTGCCTTAAATATTTTGTTGCTCCTTTCTGAAACTATTCCATTTGTTTGCTGAGCTGAAGTGACCAGAACTGGACACAATCAATGAATGTATTATTATTTTTCTTTTCTGTAGGAATGAAACTATCTTATGTGCTTCCTTATGGCTATATAAGAACAAAGCCTAAATTCAGCTTTTGAGACTGCTAAAACCATTCACACACAGGCAAAATATCACATTAAAAATTGTATTTCTGATCAGCCTTTTAAAATGTATCCTAATTTAAGGCATCCCAAATTATTCCACGTAATACTCATTCCTAGAAACAGCTCCTCTAACAGCTGAAAGAATGAAATGTAAATAAATTGTATCTGAATGCTAAATGTATCATTAACATATTTCAATGTGCTACAGTACCCTCCCCCCCAACTACTCACAGTCCCTTCGAGATAGTTCCCTCCTATGCCTCTGACACCATAAAATAATTCTTGCACATGGTGTGCATTAAGCAGCTGAAAGCCCAAAGGACAAAGGAACGAAACCATTTCTGTTTCTCCTTATTCTGCTTTTCTCCAAGGGCAATGGCATAAATTAGTACAGCTACACTAGAGTCCACAATCACCAAAGCAATACAAATTGCTCGATTGCCCTTCTCAGACCAGCTCACCAGAGCTGCAAACCAGCAGGTGCACTGTGACAGGTTTTATAACAGGGTAGTTACAGCAAGGGTAGTAAGGCAACTTTAGTTAATTAACTAAACATAGCACCAATTCCAGAGGGCACTGCCTCAAATTTACCTGTCAGGGAAACCTTTAGATCGTGGAGTATCACCTTTCTCTACTTGCTACTAGGTTTTCTTTTCTCAGCACATCAGAGCACGATACCTGCAACACCATTTAAAAGCAATTTTTGAGTTCTAGTTTGCAGTATAGAAGATCAACACTACAAGGATCATCCCTTCTCGGCTTACTTCTTGTATTGCTTCCAAACACTCACACTGAATCCTCTAATAATCGTGATTCCCACAAAGCGTCTTACCTCTATCTAAATGCAAGTTTTAGGAGCTTCAAGTATGTCTTGCTTATGCTTTTCAGAGATATCAGAACTTCATAGAGCCATTTTTTTTTGTTTGCTTTTTCTTTATGATTTTGAGATTTATCCAAGTTTTTACAGGAATGAATAACAGTTGAGGCAAAATTCCATGTTCCTGGCAGAAGACAAAGTTTTACCTCACTGTTAGGGCTATTTTCCCCTGTGCAAGAAGACTTGATGTATTCTGAAAGCATGCATTCAACATTTTCATTGCAAAGACAGTTGTCCTCTTGACTTTACTCTAATTTCATTTTGAAGGAAACAATATGAAGAACACTGAAATACAGAGACTGAACCTCAGTTAGGAAAGTATATTTCCACCTAAATTATTTATACCTCTTGCAAGCTTAAGGAATTTTATTGAAGTTTGAAGGCTACTTTCAATCACTTAAGTCAGAAAACCATTACATGTCTAAACAGTCTGGCTTTGATTCAAAGTACTTGGAGGCAGAGACAGATGCCGAATAACATTGATTGGTTTTCAATCTGGTCTTTCCTACACTATCATGTGACATTCATTTGCTTAAAATACTGAAGTCGACCAAGGTATATAGAATTTGGATTATTTAAAAAGTCCATAACAGCCTGAGTTGTTTTTTTAGACACTCTTAAGGCTAGTTATTAGCATTAGAAAGTTAGAATGTGTATATAACATTGAAGTTGTACATTGACAGTAACTCTCAGAGAGAAACAAGTGCTTAAAACAGCTACGAATTTTTCTAGGTCTATGGCCAAATCCTACAGATTTTTTCCCAAAAGAGGAAAGCCTCATGTGATTTGAAATATGGTCACAAGACCTCTTGGGAAGCCAAGATGCTTGGAGTTAGTTGGTTGTTTGTGCAGTGAAACAGCTTCAGACCATGCACATAAACTGCTGGGTTATTATTACAGTAAAGATTATAACTTCTTAAACCATTACTATGCTTCTTAATCAATTTTGTGACAATACTTCTTTTCTTAGAGGAAGAAATTAGTCTATTCAACATCAGCCAGAAGTTTCCCAGAGTAAGTAAATATACAAAGATTAAAATCAAGAAGTTCTCTAAAATCCATAAGAACTTCAAATACTGTAGTGAGAGAGAAAAGTGGACCAAATTGTCTGCGACAAGTTCTTTAGAATCGACCCCTTCTTGTTTATTTCTAAACCTAAAAATTTTTCAGTATGACCCTCACACATGCGGATGGAACACTCTTTGGTATGAATCAAGCAAATATTTCACTGTCACAAGCAATGAACCATATTATTTACATTCACTGAACTAACAAGACCAGTTTGCATAATTAGAGTAGAATTCTCCAATTAAGTAATTTTTTAAACAACTCTTATCATTAACAAAGCCATACTCACAAAAACATTAATTGTATCAGACATAAAATGAAACGCGTATTAAGAACCTCAGCAGGCATTGCCAAGTCCTGAACTCAGCAAGGACAATGTGCTACACAGTCTCCATGCAGAGAACGGGGTTAGGGGAAGCAGGAAAGATCTTGTCATTAGGGCTGCAAATAGTTACTTGAGTTGCTTTTATGGAACCATACTCTCCACATGTCCCTAAAATCCATGGGTGAGCCACAGGCTCAAAAAATCAAATGATGGTTAACTACAACAATTTTCATCCCCAAAGTCTTATGCAATGATCTGCTTTCTAGACTGTGACAGGAAGGCAAGCCGCACTGTAATGCACCCCAGAACAATTCCCAAGAAGTCTGTTACCCTTGGCAAAAGTAAACCCCAGTGTGTTTTCAGCAGGCTGCGTTATCTCACAGGGGTTCCAGCAAGCACACTGCAGAAACACAGACAAGAGGAATTACCCAGATACTGTGTTAAAACAAACCTACAACGAAACACATAGGAAAAGGGAAGGTCACAAGCTCCCAGGCTGAGCTACAAGGAGCCACAGATATTTTGTCATACAGATGTGTCCATAGAGTGAAGCACACTCATCTCCTGCTGTTTCCTAGTTCCCAGGGACAGTATCAACCCTAATGAGGCTTCCTACCACTATGTTCTTCCACTCAGACTCTCCTCATAGTTTCCTTTGTGTACTGTCCCATATGATGTTCAGCAAACCCTCGGTGTCAAACAGAAATTTGCTTTATGCAGGCACTGCACTCCAGTTATGCCTTGACACAGAACAGCCACTGTTTTTTGCAAGAAACTGTTTTCCACACAAGGAAGCCCTATTAGAGATAATTATTTAAGTCCTTTACACCAGTGGTTTCTCATTCTGCTGAAACAAAATAACAACAGAACAAATAAATAAATAAATACGATAGCAAGGGACTTCTCTTTAGGAGAATGTGGAAATTGCAAAGGTTTATTCCATGTACAATGGAAATGATAAATGAGTTGAGGCTTTTTGGATTACATTTGTGAACAAAATAGGACAGATCATGGAATTTACAGTAATTATATTTCTCTTGAGTACTGCAGATATGTGCACATATTTTTACATTTAGAAATGCTAAAATAAATTTTGAAGAGAAAACACAATTTACAGCAGTTCTGACCCACTGGACAAAACAAGAAAGAGAATTAGTTTTCCTTGATAAACCTTTAGTTTTTATTCTGTCTGTATTTCCAAGAAAAAAGAATAATTTCAACTTTGTGAGAGTAAAACATAGTCTTTGAGAGAAAGCTGAATGAATGCTGAAGTGCTCAGTTACAGGAAAGGAAAACACTTTACAAAGTAATAGAGCTTTTTTTTTGTCAAAATGTTAAGACAGCAATAACAGATGTAGGGATCTCATATTCAAAGAAGAGAAATGGGGAAAAATGTATAAACTTACTTTTAAAAAAAGGAATTCTTGAATAAAACTCATTTGCTAGCCACCACTTGTTTCCCTTTCCTCAATGTGCCTTACTCATGTTGAAGAGTAAGTTTGTGTTGGAAGAGAACAAAACCAAAGAAATCATCTTTAGGAATCTTGAGAGTTCATTTCAATTGTATAGCTGACAGGTTGCCACTAAGAGAGGAAAACAACTAACTAGTCTGTGCAAGCAAACTGAAAATATCTCTTCAGCAATATGAGTTAGCAGTGTTCATTCCAGTGCGATGGCTTTGTTTGAGTCAGCCTGAATTCGTTGTGAGATATTCTAGCTGGCTTTGTACTTCTATGGCATATTTGTATTTCAGTAAAGCCTTCTTAATAGAGACTCAGCCAAGATACTCCAGCCTCTTTTATACATTCATGTGCTCACCAGCACTTTCTTTGCCAAACTCTAAAACAGCAGAACAACAGTCACAATTTCATGTTTTATTGCCATGTTGCCATATTTATCATACCAAAGACCACTTTAAAGGATGGACATATTAATTCTTTTAAACTGGGTTTAAATTAACTAATCAAAATGTTACATGTATTCTAGCTTCCCTTAAAAAACAACGGAGGATGTTCTCCACAGTCCCAGAGACTTTTTTTGTTCTCCTGCATCACTACAGCAGTGTCTCAGTACACATGTGCATCGAATGAGGCAGACGACCCATAAAACAACTGTTAATCACATTGAATATCCCAGATGCCAGTTGGTTTGTTATTTCAGGCCACATTATTCCAACAGCAGTTGTGTCTTCAGGAGCTGGCCAGCATCATGACACTGCCATATTTCTTAATTGCTTTCCCTTTTGCTTTATAGATTTCCTTTCTTGAGATAACTTCTCAGAGCCTGACAAACTACTGCAAAGGTCTAAAAGTTTAGCTTTAAATAAACTGACAACATGCCTACTAGCTTGGTCCCGATGTAGTTTATTTTTCTTCTTACTACACAGAGCTTAAGTTATGCCCTGTGAGGAGTTTGTCAGTGCAAATGGGAGTTGTAGTAAGGCCAGACACAGTATTTTTTCTGAAAACTACTTGGACGTAAAATAATCATGAACAGTCAAGCCAGAGATCTGTGACATTTAGGACTGCTGGGAGTGAAAGCAACATGCTCTTTCTTACAACCTGAAAAATCCCTTTCTTTAAAAGGTGACTGTAGCAGACATATTCATGCACAAAGAGAGCAGGGATAGTTTTCATTGCACCTAATTTCTTGGAAATAAAGAGTTTTTGATAGAATCATAGAATCATTAAGTCCCACCATTAACCCAGCACTGACAGATCACCACTAAACTATATCCCCAAAGTGCCACATCTACACATCTTTTAAATACCGCAAGGGATGGTGACTCCATCACTTCCCTGGGCAGCCTATTCCAATGCTTAACAACCCTTTCTGTGGAGAATTTGTTTTTCAAAATAGCCAATCTAAACCTCCTCTGGTGAAACCTGAGGCCATTTCCTCTTATCCTATCCCTTGTTACATGGGAGAAGAGACCGATTCCCACCCCACTACAACCTCCTTTCAGGCAGTTGCGTAGAGTGATAAAGTATCCCCTGAGATTCCTTTTCTCTAGGCTAAACAATGCCACTTCCCTCAGCTGCTCCTCATAAGACTTCTGCTCTAAATCCTTCACCAGCTTCACTGCTTTTCTTTGGTCACACTTTCACACCTCAATGGCTTTCTTGTAGTGAGGGGCCCAAAACTGAACACAGTATTTGAGATTGGCCTGTTGAACCTCATACTATTGGCCTCAGGCCATTGGTCGAACATGTACAGGTCCCACTGCAGAGCCTGATCTTTCTTTCTGGCTTGAGAGAGGGAGAAAGCAGTCATATCCTATACCGTGGACTTGATCTTTCCCTTCTACCTAGACAATAGCCTTTTAGCTAAACTCCATGCAGTGAACCAGGCAGGACAAGACTTTTAGCGTGTTTCTATGTGTATTGTACAGTCACACAGCTTTGTCAGTGGTACGATATTTTTTTTCCTGGTGGGAAAATGTATTTGCTTGTATAGACATATCCTGCATCTTTTTTATAATATTTTCTGTGGAATGCAACAAATTTTGCCCATGTGACTCATTTAGTTTAAGTCAATAGATGACCTCCATTCTAAGATAGTATAATGCTTATTTTATGTGTGTGTGTTTATATACAACCACATGCATACATACTTATTTCAATTAATACTCCACCAAGGAAAGTTGTGGTAGAGAATATAAATTCCTTTACCTTCAACGATACATGCCTTTCACTACAAACTGACTGTTTCAGAAACTAGTCTGTGTGTGAATTGACTGAGGAGTAATTTCTTATTCTACATCTATAGCAATCAGTCCTTCTCGATTTCAAAATAGTTTTTTCAATACTGTGATTTGACACGTTCCTCAGAATTTCTATTCAACACAGTGACAGCTCAAATACTGTGTGCAATGAGAGGTAGAGATACACCATTCTCAGACTGACATATAGAAAGAAGGAGCAGTTATTTTGTATGCTTATATAATTATTTTTTTTTCCATCTCTCTCTATATGATTTTGACACTACCTATGGTATTCTTTAATGATCAACAAACTATTTGGTCTTTTTTTTTCAGCCTTGACATCAAAAGTGCTTAAAAAGTGAAAAATTGTGAAGAAAACTCCCCCTAGTCTAGAAGATCTTGAGTCTCTCAGGGCTTCCTTTTCTTATGTGTGTTTATTTTAAAAAAGTAAGGTGCTTGTTTCTGGAGAAGGACATGGTGGCGCTCATCTCCCAGAGGAAAATAGATGGTTTCTTTACAAGCAACTGGTTGCGCGTATGAGCAGACAACTTTGTAAGCCTTTTCTAGTCTGCATCCATGCAGGAAAGAAATGCTTCTTAGAGAACACTATAGCGTTCACCTGTCCTTTCCCTTCATATAAAATCCATCTGTTCTTGAAACAGGAGTCACACTTGATATGGTATTCTGTGTAACGTCAGGGTCTACTGCTGAAGAAAAGAAAAAAAGGACCAAGCCAGGGAATGTACATACTATGCCACATCTCTTACACCCGCAACAGTTCAGCCTAGTAGTTAGGATACTTGCATTACCTTTGGAGAAAAAATAACATAAAGAAGTCATTAAGCAGTAAAGGAATTTAAGACTAAACAGAAGTTCCTGCTTTATACCTTCCTATTTCCTTTTCCACTGCAGACAATCACATTACATAATTGGTTTTATAAAATAACTCCGACTCATTCTAAAATGAGTTTCTTCACTATTAGTATAGAGAAAGTAAAAGGTTCTTTACCTTCTGATGATACGACACATATCTATTTCCAGCCTGAGTTCTTTGACAGTTTATGGGCCCAGTGCTCTTTATGCAGCATTGCCCTTCAGCTTAACTAAGTCTTCTTACTTCTGGTGATTCTCAAAACCTCTGTTTGAATTGTTCTGCCTTGTAAAATGAAGTCAAATTATTTTGGTCTGATATCATGAGATGGGAATTCAATTATTGTGGTCATAGTTGTAGCCTGTCTCTGAACCTGTTCCTGATGAGATTTATATCACAATTAAACAAAAGCAACCAGAAGCTTCAGAACATTCTGGACTAGGTCTTAGCATGCTTCCCTCCACTTCCCTATGTATAATAAAAACATTCCCCCTTTAGGTGCATTTGTCATTTTCATTGCACAGCACATCCTCAAGTTTCTCCTGTGATCTGGTAGTTCAATGTAGGCCTTTCCTTTGTTACTTCCAGAGGATGAGTTTGCAGACTACAAGAACAAAATTTTGCTACTACTCTGCATATATTTGACCTTGCATTTTGTGCTTCCCACTGAAGCATTTCCATGAGATGGTCAGTGCTGCTGATAGAGGAGCTCACAGTGCTTCACTGATAAGAAGAAAGATGAGGTGGTAATGTTTTTTATGGTGGCAGATGTTCTGTCTTCAGAGATGTAAACAGAGTCTGGGGATTAAATACACTACTGCCTCTATAAGAAGAACAAATTGTTCTGCCTAATGGCTAAAGAGTATCCCCAGGGTTTTGTTTCCATATGAAACTCCTCTAAACTTGCCTTTCCATGAGAAGACTGGTGCTTGAAGTTACAACGACACAGAAGTAAATAAAATCAAATATTTATTTCAAACATGATACTTGACTTTTCATTAGTCTAACTGCACTAGAAGGTGAATTGAAATTATATGAGGTCCAGAATAGAGTATGAAGAAGTGTTTTCTCTTGTTGCAGATTTTCTATCAATACAGATGCCACTGACTAGACATACTGCTCGAATTTAAGAGGGAACAGCTATCTGCCTTTTAGTATGCTTCTGTACCAAATAAAATAATTGGTTCTTTGAAACAGAAATTAGTTCTTCATTCACATATCCTGGAAGGAAGCTCAAATTGGAAAAGTTGTCTAAAACAGATGAGTTTGGAGATACTACTTTATACAATAGAATCAACCCATTTAATTAAAACCTTGATTGTCAGTTACTATTTTCTTTCTAACTAAGGTTACTCTGAGATTGAAGTGACACACATCACTATAGATAGAGCAGCGCAAATAATGAGTTCTGTTTCAACTGCGAAATGAAGAAAGATCTTTTGAAATGGATAGACAGTTTTGGTTAATTGACTCACTTTTTTTTTTTTTTTTTTTTTTTTTTTTAGGCGGGGGTGTTTTTTACACTTTGAAATAAAAATCTGAAGAACTGTTCAAAACACATCAAAATAAATTATTTCAGCTCATCCGGGTAGAATGTGTGTCAGATCCTTGTGCTGTAGAGCACAACACAAGCTGAAAAGTCTACCAGAATTGCATGAAAACATCTTTGCATGTTACAGATCTGGCTCAAAGCTGTTGAATTCCTCAGCAGGGTTTTGAGGTGCACCAGCTGTATTAAATAGGTGAAGACTCTTGTCTGTGTGTTGCCATCTCCTTGCTCTGCTTGTGTCTTCCCTGTCTAAGTTTTGTTAGAAAGATTTCTCATTACAGGCTCAACCTTCGCATGAAACACAGCCTTAACTGACCTTTGAGGTCACAACAGAGCTCACCTATCTCCCACACGGTCTGTTTTTCAACTTCTATCATTTCTCTGCAGCCTGCATCAGATAGATGTCAGAGTTACAGTCTTACTGGTGTTTTCTTCTCTTCCTCTTTCTTTCCTTTGAGTGTGGCCCAACTTTTTTCCAGACCAGCCAGTGTCCAATTTATTGCAGATTCACATCTTCTTTAGGTTCTTTCCATGGGCAAGTAATAACCTTAAATTCTTTTGGAAAATCACTACATAAGATGATTTTCTTTTTAGGTTCTTCAGCCTATCAGTATGAACTCTGAAAACTGCACATAATTACAAACCCTTTGCTTTCAACTTTTTAACCACCACCCTCAACTCTATCCTCTTCTGAGACTCTCTTCTGATGATTTGTACAAGCAAACTTGTAAAAACATCGTGTCACCTGAAAAATTATAATAATTAAATGAAAATATATTTTTAAATTTATTTTGAAAGAAAAATATTAAATACAAAAAATACTAAAGCTTGTCTTTTATAGCTGAAGGACAAGACTAGGGAATTCGTTAGTGAAGACTGATTTGTGCAATTAAATCTATGGTTCCTGGAATATTCTACATAAAACTCCACACAACAGAAACCATTGTAATTTAATTTACTCTCTTTAACTTAATTATCTACTTCATTTCTTTTAGCCACATAAAAATGCTAATGTTTATCTTTTTTTAAAGCTCCTTCTGAGCTTTTAAACCAAATTTTTATGTCTATTTATGTCACCATATGTATCTCAGTTATGTCATGCCTGAATTCTGAAAACTAGACTATCCTCACAGAGAATGAGTATAAGGATTTATTTTACTTAATTTTACAATGTTTTGTTAACTGCTTGATTGCTGCCAAATGAAACTGCTAAATCCTCACAGGAATCATTCAATCCTGTAATACCACCAACATTCAAAAGAAAGCTGACAAATATGATTTTCTTCACAGAACAGCAGTATTAAAGTAGGCAATGCAGACTTGAGCACGCAAGGTTTGGGTTGGGTTTTTTGCCATGCTTTCACTAGGGTGACACTTTCACTAGCATAGTTACCACGGCCAGCCCTCAGTGTAGTATTTCTGTGACTTTTTGCCTCATTCTTCTTACTCAGCCTTGTGGTAATCAGACTTTTCATGCACACTTCTAGATCTTGAGAGGGGACTCTTGGCAAATAGGTCAGATGTACTAGAGTCCTGTGGAGACAGCAATCAGCAGCTACGTCCATAGCCTTGGTTTTATACCGTCCAACTGTTTCTTCCACTTGTGGCTGCTGCCCTAGGGGTTACTGGCAGAGCGGTGGAAGGTCTTTGGCCCACCTGCTCACATGCCTATGAGTGATACTATACACACAGCTATGCAGCACTGCAGCCTGCAGAGTACAAATGGTGTAACCTTACTGTCTGCTAAGAAGATCTGGAATGACTTAGAGCCTAGTGTTGCATAGGTTTCAGTAACCAGGTGCTGTACTCAGTGGCCAAGGTGGAGCCCAAGAGGTGTGTCAACGCTGCTGAACAGCCATGCAACTTCAGTTTCCTGGAGTTTGACTTACTGAAGTATTGTTTCTTGTTCATCTCCAGTTCATTTCTTGAGCCAGCATATTTTCATAGTGTTTCTGTTTTTCCCATGCTTGTTTAAAGAGAGAATTTACTGTATGATGCCATGAAGAAAAGGGGTATCCTAGTTTCCTGAAGTACAGAAAAAGTTTCTTCATCATCAAAGCTTTCACCCAGCAAGTGAGTGTTGGTAAATTCCTGTTTCCTACAAGCCCAAATCTACTGCTTTTAGTCGTAAAACAAATGTTACGAAAAGGCAAATACCCTAGAATGATAAATATATTGACAGCCTGAAGCTATAATTGAGTGGAGTCAATATCTGCTAAATATTGTATCTAAGATTTATATAAGGCCCTGAAGGCAAAGATCATGTTTCAGACTATAATATTATAAAATCAAGACATATAGCAGTGGATAACATTACTTGAATGCTTGGAAAGTAATACTTGAATAAAGTATTTCTTCTTTCTGTTAGTACTGCATTTGAGAAACATTGCTCTGGAGCAATAGCTTCTGATACAATCTTAACACAATAGTACAACTATTTTTTTCCATCATAAAAAGAACTAAAAGCATGACACAACCCTCATGTATCCTTTTCACTCTCAAAATCAAAAACATGCTTTGAACATTCAGCAGGAGGAAATCACTAACTGCACAGACATTTAGTCCCAGATTCTCAGGCTGTTTGTTTATCATGTGTTTTATATTTTGTTCTTGTGGTACTTGATGTTCTACTGTGACCACCAAAGAGGTGAAGAGCAGTTGGCTGATTGGAAGATTACATTCATACCGTTACAGGTGACCTTCTGATTACTCTTGGGATCAGATCTGACTGTCTGCTTTATCCTTAGGCTGCAAGTACATATTTCGGAGTGACTAACAATATGCCCTCCAGAAACTCCACATGATAAGCTATTTGCTAGGCACCATGTAAATGACAGACCACAATCAGAAGCCTGCCTTTCAAAGTAGCACAGACCTGGTTTAATTGCTTCATTTCAAATTAGTTAAATGTCTTTTGTCTTCTAAACAAGATCCAATATTAATAATCAATCATAAAAAAAATAAATAAAGTTGATACTTTTGTATGGATGGAGAATTAAGGCATAATATTAAGTAGTAAATAATTAAATAACGTATATAGGCAAAAATGTAGAACATTTCTATATAAGCTGCAGTTGGACACTGGATAGTGAATATTAAAATATGGACCAGTGTGACATCCAAGGAGATGGGTAATCTGTGCAGCACATATGTTTCTAATTGGTAATTGTAATGCTTGTAATTAGTATTCAGAGGTCTCAAAATGATCCTGCAAGTTGACAAGGACACACTTCCAAGAAGCTAAAATTCAATAAAAGAATTGGAACTCAGGAGTCCTTAATCTCAAGACACTTCTGATACTGCACGTATTCATAATTGTTTATTCACATTAATATATCTGCATAGCAAGAGCAAAAATAATTAGTTTTTGAAATACAAATTTCAGGTATATGTCAACACATCATACTAAGGCTGCCAAAGTAGTGCTGTCCTGATGAGACTTTGATTTGACTTTAATGTCAAGAGGAGTAATTCAATTTACAGTCAGAAAGACCTGGAGCTCTATTCTGCTCCCTGGCCTGCAGCCAGGTCACACTGGATTGTGATCTCATAAACTAAGAAGGGTCAGCACCGATCAGAATTTGAGAAAATGAGCGTTCAATGATTTAGAAGCAATGCTCATTTTCAATCAGCAATGCTTCAAGATGGCATTGAGGGCTCTCTTCCTTGATGAAGTCATCATTCAAATTGAGTATAAAACTGATGCTTTAACAATTTGTATTTATTAAAGATCAAGGTTACTTTTCAGTGTCCTGGGCTTACACTTCTACTCAATTCTCCAAGCTGACCTCTGTGTGTTCCTGGCGTGCTGACCAGTGAACTTTGAAAATACACTATTGCATCCCATGACTGTGTATTTTCCTCACAACTTCTGCTGCTGTAGAAACTGTAGCACTCGGTAGTAGGTGCATTCAGCTTTTTAGTTCTTTATTGTTGGACATACGTTAAAGCACATGAAAGTTTTGAGTGTTGGTGCTGTCAGGAATAATCCTAGCGGTTGTCACAAAAAAAACCCCCAACACTCTAAATATAAATAAAATAACATTTTTTTTCTAGGCTGAGCAGTATTTTCTGCATAGCTTTACAACACATAGTATCTATATTCTTCAGGACCTTTTAGAATGAGTGGTATAACGATGACACAAAATCGGATATCTGGGAATCGTATTAACTATATCCACCAAGAAGGAGAAGGAAAGTATCCATCTGCTTTCTGACAACAACAACACACTTTTGAGAAACAACAGAGGCCAATGACACATGACAGAAGAAAAAGGAGGGGGGAACATTGTCAAGGAATATGATTGGTGAAATGTCAAAAGACGATTGAGGTAAGAGACGGGATCTCTAATCACGTAAGGATATTTTCTTTATTGTCAGATTAACCGAACAATGTCCTTTAAAAAAAGAATAGAACTTTTTAGCAAATTTTTTTGCACAGAATTTCTGGCCAGAAATTTACTTCAAAGAAATAGTGGTTGGCAGAAAAATTTATCTAATGAGGTCTTTGTACATTATCACTAAGGAACCAACAGACTGTTCTTGCAAAGTTATAGACTAGCACTTACTCAGCTACACAAAACTTGTAACTGGGTGTTGTACTGGCTTCGGTGGGGATGCCATAGTAATTAAAGCTTGGTCTACAAAGGGAAGGGCAAGAGTAAGTCTCATAAATCTTCATCTGTGCCATCTACAATAACTACTAATCCTTTCAAAAGCTGAGACAGAGTGACTGCTTGAAGTAATTCTGTGCCTGTACAATCAGTTTGTTTCATCAATTATTACATTTTAATGCTAAGTTTTACTTTTGATGTAAAGCTGCAAATACCAGAACACAGGTAATCAAGTTTGTGTTGCAAATGGCCTGAGATAGCAAGGGAGAAAGTAGGAGAACAACAGATAATTCACATTTGTTTCCATGATGACAGGATCTCCAAGGGTAGCAGAAAAAGTTGCAAGTGATCTGGCTCAGAAGGGCCAGCACAATCTAGGTGCAGCACCAAGGAATTTAGTCCTGTTCTGTTTGTTTTTTCTTACAGCTGAGCTGGATGCATTTTTTCCTACTGAAAGAGGTTTATCTTTAAGTTGTTTAACAGGTGACTGCTGTACCAATAACTCTACTGGCATCTCACTCCATGAGTAGTTCTGTGAAATAATTGAAGAAGAGCTTGGAATAAGTTAAAGAAATAGAATAAGGGTATCCTAATCTGTATAACCCTTCATATTTTCATTTTCATTTGTTCAGATGATCAATATTATAGACATGCATCTCAGTTCATAGTTCATATCTTCTGGTACCTTAGACTCACGTGAATAAGAAGGGATATATTTAATTCTGAAACCCAGCTTTATAATACAGGTCACATATTCTATCTTATGATTTTATTAAATAGAAATATTGCTTGTGGATGTTATTTCTTAAAGAGAACATGGATCTCTTTGCTGTGATGTTGTTCGGAACAGACTATTATAGAAAGTTGTGCAGCTAAACTCTACACACTATCACTCAGGAAGAAGAAAAGCCCCAAACCAATGGGAAGTATGACAAGGGAAAATGCTAGGAAAGCAGTTTAGTTTTAACATATAGTTATCTTCATCTTTTGGAAAAGAAAGACACTTATCACAAGCTAAAATATGAAGAGAAAAGTAAGACTAAAAATAACAAGATACACTACAGAATAAAAATTTGCAGGAAAGGAACACACAGAAAATACATTAGAAGCCTAATAAGTTTGGGGGAATTTAAATTGGACAAGTTAAAAAAGGTAACATTGTCATGTAAATGTCAGAGTGCCACGGTTTGATTGGGCTGTCCACTAGATGAATGACAGATAGCTGTCTATTAACTTCTCTCCCTTAGAATCATAGAATCATAGAATGGTAAGGGTTGGAAGAGACCTCTGGAGATCATCGAGTCCAACCCCCATGCTAGAGCATGATCAACCAGGGCAGGCCACGCAGGAAAACATTCAGATGGGTTTTTAAAGTCTCTAGAGAAGAAGTCTCCACAACCTCTCTGGGAAGCCTGTTCTAGTGCTCCGTCACCCTCACAGTAAAGAAGTTTTTCCTCATGCTGAGGTGGAACTTCCTGTGTTCCAGTTTGTGACCATTGCCCCTCATCCTATCACAGAGCACCACTGAAAAGAGACTGGCCCCTTCTACTTGACACTCACCCTTCAGACATTAGCAGGATCCCCTCTCAGTCTTCTCCAGACCGAACAGCCCCAGGTCTCTCACTTTCCTCATAAGAGAGGTGTACCAGTCCCTTAATCATCTTTGTAGCACTCTGCTGGACTCTCTCTAGTATTTCCCTGTCCCTCTTGAACTGAGGAGCACAGAACTGGACAAAATACTCCAGATGTGGTCTCACTAGGGCAGAGTAGATAAAGATGAGAACCTCCCTTGACCTACTGGATACATTCCTTTTTGTGTAGTCCATTCCTAAAGGGGAAAAGAAAGGGAATAGAGAGACTCACAGATTGGAAAAGAAAACTAAAATAACTTTAATGGAAATAATAACAATAAAATGGAATACATGCAACTATATACAAAAGCAATATTGAACCCAGCACCTCTGATGGCAATTACATCACTGTCACCACAGATGCTGTGGAGCAGGCACTGGGGAAGTCCCAAACTGGACCGAGCAGGAGACAGGAACTGTATTCAAGTGTTGGATTCTGAAACCGGATTCAGGAAAATACGGATCAGGATCATGGTCAGAATTGAGAGTTCTGCTTGTACACTGGCCACTAAATAAGAGAACTTGACCCTCGTGATCCCTCAGCTTTGTACTGAATATTACTTATATGGGATGGATAACTTGTTGGTCAGTTTAGGGTCCACCTGTCCTGGCTGCTTCGCCCCACAGGTGCAGCCTTTTATTGTCTGCACCTCCAATGTTATACACAAGACAGAGCAGTGTAAAAGCCTCAAAGATCAGAGAGAAAAAAAGGGGACAGTATGATTGACTGCTCAAAGTTAACAATGTCCATCTTCTGAGCTTTTTTTTTTAATCACTCACTGTTTTAAAGATATCTATCATGCTGCTTCTCACTCATCTCTGCTGTAAACTACATGCCTTCAATCTCTTCAGTCTCCCTCCCTACAAAAGTTCAGCCACCTCTGCAATTATGTGCCCTCCATCCTAGTTTTTGCTATATTCTGGTAAGTTAACAAGAACAATTTAAAAGAACTGTTAGATCACTAACACAGTGTTAGGGAAGCAATCATTATCATTCTTTATAAATAATTAAAATATGCATGTATACATGTGTGGGAATATATCATGAATATAATATGTTCTGGTTTAATTTCCTTTGAATTCTCAACATTGTTTTTTCATGTGAGAAGAGGCAGTCAGTCCCAGTGATTCAGAAGGGTTCCAGATCACAGTCTTTTATGCCAGTATGGAAAATAAGAGACAAAACCAGCAAGATAATTTACTGGTTTGTGTTCATCTGGTGGAACTGTGCAGGAGCCATTTTGACATAGGACTAAACAGCTGTGAAATACCTAGTATGTCGCTGGTTGTCTTTGACTGTGTAACTACAGCGTGAGGTTCTTGTGCTTGCTCTTCCTTTGCCTCTTGCTGCCCATAGCAGCATAAAAGACTTTGATCTGGAACCTTCCTCCAGGGTTACTCTTACATGAAATAAAATCTTGTGACATTTTACTGGATCTGTATCTGTCACTCCCCTTCCTATAGTATATGTCTGAAATTTTGGGACTTCATTTGCTTCTCTACAGTTTTGTAGACATACTGTCAGCTGGGAATCTTCAGAGGTGCATGTAAAAAGCTGTAATACTGATCCTTTACCCAAGCAATACCTCAGTGCCTGTCAGCATTTTCTGACATGCAAAGAAATAAAACAAAGAAATTCCCAATTTAAATATTTCCTAAGGTGATACAGCTACTAAAAGTGAAGAAATTCTGCACACGTGCTCCACATTTTGAAACATCAAAAATGAAATTATGAAAAAAGTATTTTTAAAGAAAGCTGTAAACAAACCATATTGGCCAGTTCTACTTCTGATTTTTGAGATTTTTTTGCCCTAGTGCAGGTGTTTGTGAGGTTATTTCACTGTCTTCGATTACAAGTACTCCCAGGGGATGAACAGAATGGGTACATGACCTCAGAGTGGGTGAATTAGAGAAACAGTAACATTCAGAAGTAGAACAGGCAGATTTCATAGCATTCTATAGCAATAAGGTTCCCAAAACATCATAGTCGGATATTCAGCTGTAGAAAGCAGTAAGTTTGGAGTGCAAAGCTATCGTGAGCCTGAGAAAACAGATCACATCAGTTCAGAATACTCCAGATAACTTTAGACTAACTGTTAGAATGTCCTTCTCTAAACACAAATAAAGTACTAATAACAATGTATGAATTAATTACTAGAATAATTATAAGCAAGTAGATTAAATAAGAGATGAGCTAGCAGGAAGATCTGTAAATCAGTTTCCTTTAGAGACAGCAAGTGAACTGAGAAACACAGTCGTTTTATTGTCAAAGCGTCATGTGATAAAGACGATACACATCATCATTTCATAAGATTCCGCATGAGAATCCCAAAGATGACTTTTGAAAGAATTTATATGGCCTCTGAGCACAGACACCATACCCTACATGTGAAGAACAAAACCTAGCTCTCCTTGGACCAATATTGATAAAAGTTATAGCTATTTGAAAGACTCCTACTGCTGAGAAGAGTTTAGAAACAGAGATTTTTGCTTTTACAGGCAAAGCATGATTCTTTTTTGTATGACTTTTGAAATCACTTTGTAACACTCAAAAATTATGTTTGTTGGATATGTATCTAAATGTCAATCCTGTGAAAGAGATCCACAAAGGAACTTCTATTTCTGTACTTTTCCTTCAGCAGTAAATTGCCTTCTCATCCAGTATTTCTCATAATCCAAAGTTATAAAGGGAGATTAAAGTTTGTCCTGCTGATTTGTGCATATACATAGCTATCAATAATTGCATCATTGATCCCTTTCATCTGTCTAAATTTGCTTTTACCTATTTGAATATATTTGAACAATTTCCTTTAAAAACTGCTATGGTCCACCCCTGTATCATGCATTTTTTAAGGCATTCACCTACACACCTAGTTTTGTATGAGTGTTAGTGTGCAAATACATTAATTTGCCTTAGATTTCAGTCATGAGTATCCCAGACAACACTCCTAAGTATCCTGGGCAATTAACACCAATATTAAAAGCTAGGCTTTACTCATAGCAGGGTCAGTGAGAGCTGTTTGCTAAGTGTCTCATTGAGTTTTGAACAGCTCCAATGATGGAGACTCCATAACCTCTCAGGGCATCTAGTTTTTAACTGTCCTCTTAGGAAAAATTTTTCGGTATTTTTTTATGTTCAGACAGAATTTAATGTGTTTCCATTTGTACACATTGCCTCTACTGCTGTCACTGAGATCTACTGAGAAGAGTCTGACTCTGTCACATTTATTCCTCTCATTAATCTACACATAGATAAAATCCCCCAAGCCTTCCCTTCTTCAAGATGAGCAGTTCCAGCTTTCTCAGACTCTCTATATGAGAGGTGCTCCAGTGCCCTTGAGGCACTTTGCTGAAATCACTCCAGTACGTCTATGATTCTCTCATACTGGAGAGTCCAGCACAGTACCTGGCACCCCAGATGTGTCACAACATGGTTGAGTAGAGAGGAAAGATCACCATTCCTGTTGTGCTGGTGCTGTTTTGCCTAATGCAGCCCAGGGTATAGTTGGCCTTCTTTGCTGCTAGGTGACATTGCTGGCTTACATCCACCTGGGCATCCACCAGGAGTGTCAGGGATATTCTGCAGAATTGCTTCCCAGCCTGTCAGCCTTCCATCTGCACTGATGCATGGAGTTATTCCTTCCCAGGTGCAGTACTTGGGACTTCCTTTTTTTGGTGTTCATGAGGATCCTGTTGGCTCATTTCTTCAGCCTACCAAGTTCCCTCTGAATGGCAGCATGTTCGTATGGTACATTGACTGCTCCACCCAGCTTTGTATTGCCTGCAAATATGCTGATCGTACACTCTGTCCTTTATTTCAGATCATGAGTGCAGACTTTATCTTACCTTGATCTTGGCCTATAAAGTCAGGTGACCTGTTCAGTGTTACTCTTTATGAACCAGATATACAGGATGCGAATCCTGAATGTAAATATAACCACAATCTCTCCCCCTACCACTGAGATAATATTTCTCGTATGAAGTACAAAAACTTCCCAACTACCCTGCATTTGATTTGAATTTGAAACAAAGATTTGACAACAGTGTTTGTGCACCATCTTTCCAAATGGTTCACTTTTTTTTCCCACAAATGTAATCCACAGTCTGGATTGAGGGGGGAAAAAAGGCAATATTTTCAAATTAGAGGCCCTGATGATAGCTGTTTAGCATCATAATAAAGTCTTTAATGGATTCTTCGTTGTGCTGAGCATCTCCTGTCCCCTGTGAAGGCTGGAAATATTAAAACCAGGCTACTTATTAACATACAGATATATGAAGATAAGTGTGAGTCTTCAGAATTTGTCGTATTTTTAAGTAGAGTTCTGATTAATGTGAAAATGATGTGATGTTTGCATGTTTAGCTCAGTTTAGATGAAGGCTGCCAAAAACAGCACCGGAAAGGGGATAAACTTCCTATACTGTACACCTCAATAAGACATGAACTTTAAAGACTGTGTAGACAACTCAAAACCTAATGTAACTAAAGTTAGTTGGTTTATGGTCCCTTTGACTGTGCACAAGATAATATAGATTTTTTTTCCTCCCTTATCAATGCTAGACTTCTATTTTTGAAATGCACAAAAGGGAAAAAAATGGGCATATAGAGGTGACCTACATCACAAATATTGCATATTTTGCAAAATATATTTTTAATGTAACATTTTTTTCAGTGCTATTAGAGAAAGATGCTTCTATGAGACACTTAATTTCTTATTTCCTGTCACATTTTTATCATTAATATAGCTTGCTGAATAGACAACTAAATAGCAATGAAAATCTAAATTTCTGATTTCCATCATGATATGTTTCTGAGCAAATTGTAGTGTGCTTTATCTTATCTGAGCATTTGCCTTCAGCCCTAAGTGGAGCTGACCACTACATAGCATTGTTTTTCATAGTTTCTCTATTATTGAGGCAGTCTCTTACAACCACTGGGCCACAAGTGTCCTTTTACCACTACTGAAATCATTAATCATTATTGTTACTATCATTTACATGTAAGAGAAAACTCAATTTTCTGCTTTTTCCGATAGTGGCTATCAACAATACTGAGAGAAAAGTCTTCAAAGAGAAGTAACGGCAATCTGGTAATGGTTATTATTCTTCTCTCACATACCCCTCATTCTCATAAGGATTTACCTTTTATTAAATAAAAGTTCCAAAATTTAATTAAAAATAGGTTTCATCTTCTGAACCAGCATCTGGTTCATGTTCTGCAGGTGAATATGTGAAGTGTTCTGTGTTTATGAAGGGAAAATCTGCTGTTAGTTTCACATGATACCAATAGAAACATGCATCATAAAAAAAATGAAGACTTGCCCTTTTGTTCCGTTCTGTTGGAAAAAAAAATAAAACACATTTATAAACTGGGTGGAATAGCACATTGCACACCAGATATGATGGGAAGAAAAAGACCAATTTTTTTCAATGCCAAAATGTTAGCGGGCAGCTTCCAATATTTCTGTGAAGAAATTCAAGTTAGTCAGTGTGATGTTAACTCAAAAGATCATGTACCATGCAGAAAATACATATTTAAAAAATTATATTTCCTGCAATTTATATGGATCTGAAATCTAGAATCTTTTGGTCTTGAAAATTAATTCCCACATTAATAAGTGATTATAAAGATGAATAAGCTTGTAACCAATCACAGAAATGTTTTGCTAGTGATATCCAGCTTGGAGGACCTATTCACACATCGCCAGTGTTTTCATTTATGCAAGCATGATCACAGGAAATAACGAAAGAGTAGTTTTAATAATTTCTTAGTGACTGTCAAAACCGCAAGTCCAAATCTAGCTCTGGCAGAGTGAATGCAACTCTTCAGAAGCTAATGAAACTGAACTCAATTATGTCAGGCTGAATTTGGTCCAGAGACCAAATTGTTAACTCCTTGCGCAAGTAGCTTTTCCTTTCAGGTTAGGGAGAGCTATGCATGATATTTATGTTCTTAGGTGAAAGTGACAGTCACCTCTACCAGATCTACTCCTAACTTCGTCCCCTTTTAAAAATTTTCTTCAAGGACCATAATCACGTCCATGTGAATTCGTATTCTAAGTCTTCCCATACACACACCCAAGCTGAAGTCTTGACCTTTTCAGTCATTGCAATAAACACAGTGCTGTATAATTTATAGAATATTTCTTTCACAGAGAAGAAATTTGCTTTAAGTATGTGTACTGTACTGTGCTGTATTCTCATTTAGGAAAATATTACCATACTCTTTACAGTCTTGATGAACTTTTATGGGATTATTTTTGCACATTTTTTCCTACTGTTAATTTACTAAGACCAGAATTGGTTATTAAAGATAAATTCATAAAATCCAGAATACCCAAAGTGCACTTTAATTTTCAGTATTGACATCGTTGTAGAGCACTTAGTTTCTTTTAATGGTGAGTGATGCTCCTTAAGAATATTGCAACAAAGATTAGCTGGATACAGTTATGTTCTCTGCTGCAAAAGCTTCAAAGTGGAGATTCTTTCAGACTGGCGAAACATAGAGAAAAGGATATGAAATATTGTTATCAGCAGAAGGCGGCACACATCTTGTAGAAACTCATTTTGAATTATTTTATGGCATTTCTTAGGGATCTTGATTTTGGTGTGTTCTGTTGCATTGCTCATCTATTTGTAAGCACTCAATCCAATTATGCCCATAAATTCATGGATTAATATTCCTTAATATTCTAGCCCAGGCATATTAACATCTTAATCACTTTCTTAGAGCCGAATCACCCAGCTCATGCCCCCATTAAAGATGTAGATTAAGAAAACATTCCCATCTGCAACGAGAATAGACTAGTTCAGGAACTTGTCATAAACAGCATCAGTTTCATTCAAATGAAAATGGTGCTCACTCAGTCTTTCACATGTCCATATATCAAATAATATATTATTATATATATCTATAAATAAATAAATATATAATATATATAGTATACATATATATAAATAAATAGATATACACATAAATAAATAATATATTATTTTCCAGGATATTTGAATAGATAATGAAGATCATTTATTCTTAGCATCAATGCTGGCTGCCTTCCTTCTCTACCATCCTGAAAAAAAAAACCCAACAAACAATAAACGAAATAAAAACCCAAAAGAAAAGCAATAGAAAAAGGGGATCTGGCTATTTTTCTCTTAACAATTTGTGCTGGACTTCAGCTTTCCAGTCCACATAACAACTGTGGCTAAAACGCTCTCCTCCCACAATGGGACCAAATAGTGGCAGCATGGCAACACTGACAATTAATTCTAATTGGAAAAATTGCATTTAAAGGAAATCAGTTGTGTCTCAAAGCAAGGACATGGCTTAGCACAGAGAAGAGTAGATCCTAAAAGTACATATACATATACTTATGGTGGCAATGAACAACCCAGTTACATTTGTACAGGATGTTTCCTTGGTAACAACCTTGGTAACAACCATCTGATTAACCAACTAATTATTACTGTTATTTACTATCAGAAATACCAAATTTATCATGTTTAGCTTCCAGACGAAGAAACCATAACAATAAAGTAAGCCCTTTCACCACCTCTCCCAACCTGCTCTTGGCCCTCATACTTCTCACCAACTCATTTAACACATTCCTAAATGTGAACACAAGACAGACCATGCAGCTGAGTTTTTAAAATTATGTATCCTTCCTACAAGGGTGTCTCACCTAATTATTGGCAAAGGCTGTTGGAGAATAACCAGTATTTCACCTCAGAGGAAAGTGAGAGAAGCTAGACCTTCACTTCAGTGGGTCAGGTGGAGTCCTGTGTGCACTGAGTACATCAGACCTGCGTCGAGGCTGTGCAGCAGCTTGGGCAGGTGGCACTCAGTTTCACTCAGGAGAATATGAAAGTAGGAGGAAAGGTTCCTGGTGCCATTCCAGAAAAAGAGGAATAAAAACAGATGAAAGGTGATACTTGTTCCTCTAATTGATTGTGGGAGGGATGAGGGATGCAACTACTGATTTTTGGGGATCCATTCCTGTCTATCCCTCTTCCCAGTGGTATCAACCACTGGTACTTTCTGTGTGGCACCAAGATCAGTGAAGTGGGCCTCTCAGGACTCTTTTCCAAGCACTATGCTGAGAAGGGTCATTAATCACTTCACTGTCCAAGATATTTTGCCTGTGTCTAGAGCAGCTCCACATTACTTGAAGGATGGTCGTGAAGTTAAGTGCTACTCGTCCTCATCCAAGTCAAAACGAGTAATATCATATAACAAACTAATTTGAAACATTAAAGGCTCCTCCACGACTTCCTTTTTTATCTCTGTATTTGAAAACTTGTCCTACTTTCAAAAAACATTAAAGCCTGCCAAGAAAAAGACATGGCAGGGGCTGTAAGTGTTCCTCTACAAAAAAAACACAGAATAAAGTCGTGTGTCCAACACATTCATTCACATTCACGGGCACACCTGAAAAGAGAGGAGAATCATTTCCCCAGTAAACTACCTCCAAGTAATTCTATCCATAGATAACCAGTCTGACTGATAAGAGCAGCATTTGAGCCTGCATGTAAGCTCCTATAAGTAATCTGCATTCTTTTTGTAATTAATAAAATACATACTGGTTAACTCATAGGATTTAATGTTTCATATGTGTAATTATAAATTAATAATAAATGTTAATATAGAAAATGATATTCATATCTTTTAATCAAGAGTGAACAAAGCTATTAATTATGATTTGAGTGAGTATAAGTGCCATTGAATCATATGTGATTCAGTTATTTGTCCCATTGCTAAAGCAAGGGGATTTTTAGCAAGGCACTTACTAACAGCCCACAGCACTTTTCACCCACTCACCCTACATATCTTCTACTCCATCTGAGACTAAAAAAATCTCATGCATTAAATCTGAAGGTCACTGATTAGGTTTAATTCATTGATCACTACACAGTTTCATTCACTTAACTGTTTCTGTTATGGGAAAAATGCTTCAAAGCCTTTATAAGTCTGATGGCTAATCCTGACGTTTTACAATAGTTCCTGATGTCTCTACAAATCCTGTCTTCAGTTTGTCAAACTGCTAGATTATCAACTGAAATTTTAAACAGAGGAAATTTCTAGCTCTTTAGCTCAAATAAGCATGAGTATTCTTCATGCTCAGAAACTAAGGGCCAAGTGGAAAAATATGTACTATTAAGTCATTGTAATCATTTTTTGAAATTGCTTTCTCTTTTTAAATAAAAAACGCTGGAGGTTGGTTGGGCTGCTATTGGATATTTATAATTATGTTATCAGGCCTCTCAAGCTAAATTGTCTCAATGAATGGACTTAGAAAGATCACCTCTCCTTTCTGTGCTGCTGCGGATAATAACAGTATTTATCTCTCCTCAAGAAGCAGTTGAGGAGCTACTTAAGTACAAATAATCTGACATCCAAAGGCTCTATAGAAGTGTAAAACGTTGATGTAAGTAAGCAGTGCTTACTACTTAACTATGGAAGGCATAGATTAACTTCTCAAGGGGTGAAATTTACACACTGTGTGTTATGTGAATATCCTGTATATTTGTCAGCACAAGCAGAAACTGAACAAAATTACGAGAGGCTTGAGTGACTCACTGATACTTGCTTCACATTAAATAAAGACAACAGCAAGTATTATCAGTGCTGCATTTCCCTGAGAGAAAATGGTCACAACCTGAGAGGATGGAATTGTCATCCCAGCTAAGCAATTAGTTTCTCATTTAATATTACTATTGTTATGAATGCCCAGCATGTGCTCAGATGGCCACAGTGGAGAGCAATAGCAGCATCTAAGATTTTTGATTGTTTTTTTTTGTTCGTTTGGTTTCTTTTTGCAATTCACTCAATTTCAATTTGATGTTTAAAAGACTAGTGATGCAGTGAAATGACCATTTTTCTGATTTATCTAAGCAGCAACAGAATCGTTCTATTCTCTTAACAGGATGAATTTAGATACTGTTGCATTTTTATTCATTTATTTTTATTTTTATTTTTAATGAAGTACTCTGCCAGGGCAGCTAAAAATCTAGGCAAAAGCCTGGTTTGTCTTAATAATTTACCCTGCAGTTTAAAAGTAAAGGTAAGCTACTCACAGATGAAAGGAAAATTAAGCTTTGCAGTAACTGGTTTCATAATACAGTATAAAGTTTAGCTGGCTTCTAAAAAGTGCCCTGATCCACAAAAAGAATTCAGCTTCTACATGAGCACTCAGCAGCTAAATCCACAAGTGTTCTGCACAGAAGTCTCCACTTAAACTTTGGATCTCCTTGGGTGATGATGAGTAAAAGTGGCAGCTTCTCTGTTTCTCCTCTGTGGAGGTTGCACCTTGGCTCTGCTTCCTTCCAACAAGTAACTGGAAGAGCTGGGGACACAGGCAGTGATCTCAGCAGTGATTTGGTGCTGACATAGCAGCCAAGGCATAACACTGCTACAGTAAGTACAGCAAGAAAGCAATGTGGAGATGTGGTTCAAAGAGATATGTTAGACTTAAGATGCTTCCCGTTTGATTTTTGAGAGTTGGCACATTTCTGGGGCTATAAAACCCAAATCGATAGTTTATCCATAAACAACAAAATTTTGTTTCTGATAGTTTCTTCATTATGTTTAATGACTGTTAGGAGAGGAGGGAAGGGGAGGGGAGGGGAGGGGGGGGAGAGGGGGAAAAAGCAGAAGGAAGAAGCATTTGCAAGAAAACTTTACTTTTGCTATAATCGATGACACACTCCCCTTGACTCAAGAAGGAGCGGGATGAGATTAACTGTAAGAAAGCTGAGGTGATGTGCAATCAGAAACAGAAACACAGGTGAAAATACAATCCCAACTCCAGATGACAGTTCAATCTTTTTCCCCTGCAGCACTTTTCTACTTGAATGTGTGTGGACATTGTACAAGATTAGTAGTTTCTGGCAGTTTTTCCAAAGTACTCGCCAAGATTTCTGACCTCTGTTGGGCTGAACTGATGCTGCAAATCAGTGAATAGTATTTTAATATGTTTCAATATATATTGCTTCTTGTCACAAGATCCTTTTGTTCTTTACGAAGATAAGCCACCAAAGTGGGAGAGGGCAAGGCAGCAAGGCTATCTATGTCTCAAAGACCAAAAAGAGGATAAAGGAAATGGAGATTGGAGAGTTACAGGAGAACAGAAGTAGAAACCAAATCAGTGTTGCCAGGAAGAGAATCAGCTACATGACTCTTTACAGGAATTCCTTTCTCATTAGCCAGTTAACTTTAATATAATGCTAAAGTTAAGGTCTTCCATAACTGTTGTATGTAGTAATCAGATGCATTTTAAAAAAAAATTGGGCAATATCTGCACCTTCCTTCCTTCTTTCGTGAAATTTCATTATTGGCAAAATTTTAATAGTTGGAACTCCTACAAGAACATGACTGCCCCATCTTAGATGCAGGGCTTTCTAGCACACAAAAATTAGGAGACTGTTTAAAGTTTTTGGTTCAGCTTCTAACAGACTTGAGGAATGAGAAGCCAGTTTGCCAGAGACATGGAGATACCTAAAGATGAATCTCTCACCACACTATTTGGGCTGAGCATCAAGAAGGAGATGTTGAATACAATGAAACAAACAAAAAGGAATACTGGAGATAACAAAGAGAAAAAGGAGATTTAAAACCTCACAGCAAAAGGAAAACTAGGAAACTCAAATCTTCAAGAGCATTCCACCCATTCAACTTGACATATCTATTTCAAATTTAAAATACTTACTTATAACAGTAAGGGACTTGCAATTTCCCTTCATTTGGTTTTTAAACATTCACAGGAAATTCTAGGCCGGTCTCTGTCATCAGCTGAATAACACAGTCCTAACTAAAGCCAGAGGAACAAGAAACTTACTCAGATGAAACCTCTGCTCCAGACTGTCTCTGCTAGAAGCAGTATTTTTGAAAAGTAAATGAAGATCAAGCAATTTGGAAATGCCCGAGCCAGTTATTTATTTATTTATTTAAAAAAAACCACCGTACTTTTCATCTCTGCACATGAAAATAGAGCCATTAGTGATGATATCATATACTGAGATCTCTGAAGGGTACTGTGCACAATAATCTGGTTTTCTTTAGACCATGTAAAGTCTACTTTAGTGAATTTAGTTCATTTAAGTTATTTTAGTTCATTTTAGGACAGTAGACTTCTGTAAAATATTATCATAGCAGGCATACGCTTGTCCTGAGCTAGATTTCAGTTGCTTTTATCTTTCCCCCTTTTAAAATAGTAATTACATAGCATTTAAATTAACTTTTGATCACATCAGGTTTACCTCTACTATTAGAGATAATTCACTGTGATAAAAAATGAGGCTTCCATTCCAATTTTTGTAAAGTAGTGGTGTTGTTTGCATTCATACCTCAGCTACCTTGCTGTCAGCCTAACAGGAAGCTTTCACCACACAGAGGTGGCTGCTGTGATTACATTTGATCAGGTGTAAAAGGGATTTCCCAGAACAAGGAATGGAAATGCTTTTATAGCCTTTTAGGTAATGTCAGGATTTTGTTGTTTTGTTAATATGAGCTCTTGCCAATCACTAACAGCATGATCCAAATCCCATTTGAAGGCAATGGAAAGTCTCCCATTGAGTTTGATGGCCTTTGGATCAGTCCCTAAGTGCATTTAGACTTAATGAGATGTTAATGTGAATTTTATGCTGCTGTTTATAGGAGCAGATTTTCCAAACTTTTTTCCCACTAATGCAAAAAGAGTGATCTGCCTTTTTAAATTTTATTTTCTTGCTGCAATCAGTATGAGCACAGAAGGTGAATTTATGCAGCTCATTCTGTTCCCTACCTTCTCTCCCCCACAAACCTTTATCATGACAGACTGCAAACTGCAGAAAGCAGTAATCTCAATGAGAAGGAAACATCGTCCTCCCGATTTGCTTGATTACTGTGTTGAAACTCAAGTTTGAGGAATGGCAAAATTAAGGCTGGGAAAAAATAACCAACACCAAAAATACAAACCAAACCACCACCACCACAAAACCTCCAAACTAAACCAGAAAAACACTAACAACAACAAGAAAAAACACACACAAAAACCAACCAACCAAAAAAAACCCCACCTTCTTGGGTGTAGAAAAGGAAGGATGGGTGTTTGGAAGTCCTGCGCCGCTATCGTGCGAGTTTGACTTCCCTGAGGAAGTTGTGCGAGTCACAGCGGCAAAATGGTTAACCCATTCATCTCAGTGACCTAATGCACAAGGTGGGATGTACAGGCTTGCAGGATTATACACCTACTGGACATACTCATATATGAATAATGTGTAGAAATTCTCAGAAGACAAAATACATTTTGTGATAATATATTTTATGTGCTTGGGCAATCCCAAGCACAAATACAGGCTGTGCAATGAATGGATTGAGAGCAGTCCTGAGGAGAACGACTGGGGGTGCTGGTTGATGAAAAGCTCAACACGAGCCAACAACATGCAAGTGCAGTCCAGAAAGCCAACCGTATCCTGAGCTGTATCAAAAAGCATGGCCTGCAGGTTGAGGGAGGTGATTCTGCCCTTCGCTTTGCTCTTGTGAGACCTCACTTGGTGTACTGTGTCCAGCTCTCAAACCGCCGACACAAGAAGGACATGAATCTGTTGAAGTAGGTCCAGAGGAGGGCCACAAAGATGATCTGAGGGCTGGAACACCTCTCCTACAAGGACAGGCTGAGATAGTTGAGCTTGTTCAGCCTGGAGAAGTGTCCAGGGAAGCCTTGATGTGACCCTCCAGTATCTAAAGGGAGCCTACAAATAAGTGGGAGAGGGACTTTTTACAAGGGCGTGTAGTGTTAGGACAAGGAGTAATAGCTTCAAACGGCAAGAGAGTAGATTCAGATTGGAAATTAGGAAGAAATTCNACCAAAAAAAAGAGGGAACCCGGGAAAGTGATATTCTTTGTTTCTTGCTCCACCTGGCGGGAGATGTGCGCGGGGACTGCGCGCGGCAGCGCGGGCAGCACGCGCCCCGAGGAGGGGGGTCAGGGAATGTGGGGGGGTCGGGTCTCCGCGGGCGCCTCCTTCTCAAGGAGGTGTTGTCGGGTATTTTTTTTCCGGTGCTTTGGCAGACAGGAGGAAAGCAGCCNATCTGAGGGCTGGAACACCTCTCCTACAAGGACAGGCTGAGATAGTTGAGCTTGTTCAGCCTGGAGAAGTGTCCAGGGAAGCCTTGATGTGACCCTCCAGTATCTAAAGGGAGCCTACAAATAAGTGGGAGAGGGACTTTTTACAAGGGCGTGTAGTGTTAGGACAAGGAGTAATAGCTTCAAACGGCAAGAGAGTAGATTCAGATTGGAAATTAGGAAGAAATTCTTCACTCTGTAAAGGTGGTGAGACTCTGGGTTACCCAGGGAAGTTGTGGATGCTTCATCACTAGATGTGTTCAAGACCAGGTTGGATGGCGCTTCGAGCAACCTGGTCTAGTGGGAGGTGTTCCTGCCCATGGCAGGGAATTGGGACTAGGAGATTTTTAAGGTCTCAACTCAAAACTTTCTATGATTCTCTGTCTCAGTCACTCTGAGAAGAAACACAACTTACTTCATATCAGTGATACTGCTGACCTAACCAGGACTGCTTGCTGAGTGTGGAAAATTGGGAGAATCAGCACAACATCTATGGTAAAAAGTGAGAGCAATTCCAATACTTCTCAGAAGCTGTAATCACGTTTTAAATCTAATCCTTTATAAATATTCAGAACACGGACAGAAGTTAATGGCAACATTTTCATAGCCTGAGGCAGAAAGCAAGCATCTCTGGAAAACACTGCTCTGCATCTTTAAAACTCTCAGAAAGAGACTCCCCCCAAGCTGAACTACAGTCAAAGCTATGGTTCCAGGTATGCTGGAGAAAGAATGGCTGAAGTCACACATCCTCTCTAGGACAGCTGTCCCAGCAAGAGGGTGGGAAGTCTGCTTCAGGCTATATGAGTTATTCTGGTCACTCACAGCCTAAAAGCCTGCTGGCTTTTTTTTAGCTCTTGGATGTGACGCTGTGATGAGACTTCAGGGTCTCAGACCCCTTCCCAGAGAAGAGACAGCTTGTTTGACAGGGCTAACACAGTGATGGCGATGTGCACATGGAAGCCAAAGATTATGCTGTGAACAGAAGCACAAGGAGAGGGAGTTCTGCATCTGACCATGTTAGAGAGGCATATCCAGCTATAGGATGGGATGAATGCATGCAGCTGGGACTGCACGACAAAGACTCTGGCTATACATTTAGACACAAGGAAACAAGAGGACTTTCCATGGATTCATAACCAAACCCATGGCCTACTTTGGTAGGAGAGGTGACAAGCTCTTGTCTAGGTATTTGACACTGCTAGGGTGGAAGTAAAGTTTCGCAATTTATTAATTTCCTACAGGGCTCACAGGGAAAGAAAAAAAGTGTTACCAGTAGCAATTACTTACAACATCCATTAGTTACTTTCTCTCTATTCCCTCAATATCTGCATCTGTGGCAGAGGCCAAGTATTTGACAGGCTGCAGAGCATAGATTCCTGTTGTGTTGATTGATAATTGAAGTATTTGTAAATCAGTCTCACTTGTGAAAAATGTTTGGCATGCCTGACTTTTACATACAAACTTTCCTCAAACAAGCATCTTGGGAGGCAATTACAAATCCTTTTTTCCCAAAAAGCCTGAAGAAAGACATGCTATTTCTATCTTCCTTGAAATATCATCAAACTAAGTCCATTTATTACACATTTCAGATTCCGCACAACAGCTTCAGCGTGATGCTGTATTTTAGGAGAGTGGTGATCTCTTAGATTGCTTGATAACATGCTGTTCTTCAGTGAAAGGAAAAAAAGGTACACCCTGTATTAAAACCCGAAACACAAAAATTTGCATTTACCAGAGAAATATTATATTATGCCCCTTGGCAAGATTTTTCTGATCTAGCTGAAGTCTGGCTAGCCTTTAACATTAACCACTTGGAGAGGATACTGGAGTTGGCCATGGTAGCTGTAGCAAATTTTAGATCTGAAATCACATCCTCAAATAGAGTATTCCTGCTCTCGGCCAGTTGCAATAGCTCTATCAATTCAAATGTTCATTCCACCCAGACTGTACTGGTATGTCCAACGTCTGGTTCATCCATTAGCTCATGAATTCTGTCAGCAATGCAGGAACAGCAATAGCACATCAGACGAGTTGCAGTAGAAGACATCTTTTATGTGCACTCACAAGCTGATCATCCCGCCTGTTAGGTATGTTTTGTTTACTCTGTGAATTCCCCCTTGTGCTTCCCCTCTTCACCCTCATCTGTGCTGAGCAAACTAAGTATATAAATGAAAAGGAACTCAGGCTGATAGACCACAAGTTCACTGCCAAGGGAAGATTAGTTCCTAGACATGTAGAACAAGAAGACATTACATTTTCTGTCATAGCTGCGCTCAATGAGAAGAGATTATTTACAAGGTCCAGGGTTTAAGTGCGGCAGATGGATGCAGACTAGCAGTTCCCACAAACAAAGATGCTGTTTCAAAGAAAAGGTGTGTTCGGCTTCTGGAAAAGAAATTTACCTCTCAGCAGGGACTGGCAACTCTAATCTTATTTACATTTCTCACAGCAGCGGTACACATCTCTCAGCCCTAACTCTCTCTGCCAGCTGAAGCTGTGCTATACAGATAGGTAGTAAATAATGTAGGATTGTGCAGCTTGTCATGAGGCCTTTTCCTTCTCTCTATGCTGCAAACTCCTTTTCAGAAGCAACAGTTAAACTGTCAGCAGAGTGGGATTACAAATCTGATACTCAGTACACTTTTGGACAGTTACAGCTTTCAGGCGTTTTCTATGAATAGACACCAATCATTTTACTGCCGTGCTGGTGAGGTCCTTTGTAGGGTTAGTCATTTTTCAGACGGGGATCAGAGAAACAAGCACAGGAAGGTGAAAACAGACATCATTTGGTAGATTCACGTAAGGTACAACAAGAGCTAAGGCTGTTAACCAACTACATTTTACTCTCAGCCTTTGAATTAAAGTATCCTTCGGTCTTATTTAATGAACTTCACATTGTCAAAGCAAAATTCCTAGACATAAACACTTATTACTGTAACTGTTTAAAATTCTGCTCTGTGAAAATACAGAAGAGACATATTAGCAAACATAGCTTTGTGTCTCGTTATGACTTCTATACGTAATGAAAATGTTAAAAGCAATATGGTTTTTTTTAAAATAATATTAGCATTTGGAGTATAATGGTGCACCCTTGAAGATTACGTTATTTTACAAACATTCAGCATGCAGGCACTCATACTAATGCTTGTTTTAATAAAACAGAAACCTGTACTGCTATAAATTCTCACTAACGCAATTTTACTTATAGGACTGGAAAAAGTTGCCTTTATATTATGTTGTTCATTTTAATGTCAGCGTTATGCTTCATTCCTCTATTCATATATATAGCTTTATTAATAAAAATATTTGTCCGTTAGGTGGAGATGATCAAAATGACCCAGATCAAAAACCCCTAAGGCTCCAGTGAGCGCACCTACAGTACCTCTGAGCAGCTACCTCTCACACCCTGCAGGCACTAATAAGGTCGTGAATCTCAAGCACAGTAATAAGGAACAAGGGCTTGGGTTTCGAAGAGCCGTATGGCTGCGTTATATCTGTCGACAGCTGCTCCTGGGGGAAGGAGTTACAGCATTGCCGTGCGATAGAAAATTGTTAACCCTCTTCCACAGGTCAAAGGCTGAAATTTTTGGGGCTCGTATACATGGCAGGGCAACACTGCTCCCTGCCACCAGCCTGACACAATGCCACCAACTGCACTGGACAAATCGACATGATCCTGTCCCACAGAGCTGCTTCTTGAGAGTGTGGGGCTTTGAAGTAGAAATAGCAAATGTACAAGGCTCATCATAAAAACCTGAATTCTGACAACAAAGTGCCTGCTTTTGGTTTTCATTAACAGCACAAACAGTAGTGTAGTAAGATACCAGCACAGAAGCTGGAACTCTGGCTTGTGCTAGTAGGGTAATACAGTTGCTCCTTAACCCTAGCTATAAAGGTTATAAGGGTGGCGACAAGTAAGAGAACATGTTTTAAAAAAAACCCAAACCAAAAACCGGAAAGATTAACCCTGAAAGCCCTGAAGTCAGAGATGATTAGAATTTGCATGACTTTTTCCCCCATCATAAAACAATCAGATCCACCTACCATCATCTCAGCTACCTTACATCCTGAATAGTTTAGCACAATACTTCTAGACAAATAAGAGGGAGAAAAGGCCTTGTCATCTTCCAAGAAAATAATCCATTTTGTGCTGGCTTTGCTGAACTAGAAAGTGTGCATTTGTTGCTTGTTAAGTATTGTCAGTAAATGCAGATATTTCCTGGAAAAGGATCACAAATCCTATAGTTTCCATACTAAATAAAAACCAAACAAATGCAACCTGTCTCTCCACCATGTTTTTCAAAAGAAATTTTCCCCTGAGACTCTGTGCAGAAGATAATAGTAGAGAGAATGGATCTTCTAATATCTGATTGGTTACCATAGAGAAAATGTTAATTACAACAAAAGTAAATCAAAGAAAGAGTTTAAGGGCAACATGTTTCTTTGTCCTCAGTGTCATATTTGGAATTATAACATGTGGCAAGTTGCAATAGTTTTAACCAATTTTTTTTTTGTCATCAGCAGCAAGCATATTCCCTTTTGCCAATAAGCTACTTCTTGTTTTACTGCACCTTTTCTTCACATCCATACACCATGGATGAGTTCTCAAGACATTGCCTTACTCCTTTAACTATATTATGTCAGTGTTTTTTAGATTATGTGGGATATAAATTTTTTTTTCCTCACTTGTCTCTGTGTATACATTTCTACAGATAGTGAATGATATCTGAACTCAGCTTACACCCGAGCAACTCCTAGTAACAACACCATCATTATGCCCAGGCCATGACAGGACCACATCTTCTTAGTCATTTCTTGAAGCTACAAACCACATCACACAATCAAAGCCATACAAACCCAACACCTTTCTACATATTTTGGTTTTGTAATATGTGGGAGTCGTTCTAACTGCAGGCGTTCCCTCCGCATCTGTAGAAAAATTTAATACATATTCATGTAACTCTGGAGCTCCCTTAGAGAGTAGTTTAGTTATTGAGAATCTTGAGCCTTGTGCGTATTCATGATTATTTAAAAAACCCCAAAACATTAGTACTAGTTTCCTACCTTTTCATATTATGAACTTTTTAGTGACATGAAATTAGCACTGAGATTAATGAAAATGCTACAGTATGGAGGACTTCATCACAGGTACACAGCTGGGGAAAAAAAAGAAAGGAAAACTTTGAGCAAAGGAGGTACTGGCTGACAACAAGAAGAATAAGGGTGGAAGAAGTCAGTGGATACCAAATAGCACAAGCATAATCTGAATTCAGCAGCGTGGGAGTTTTCATTATCTTCAGGTTCTGGGGGTCTTTTTCTTCTTACCACATATCCTCTCATTTGTCAGTCACCTCATGATCTTCTGATTGACAGGAGAAGTCAGTCTCTGTACCACTCTTCTGGATTATTTTATCATGGAGAATTATTTAATAATGATAGGTTTTATTTCACCTATCTCTATTTTAGGTGATCTCAGCATGAAGCTAGCAGGACTTAAAGGAATTTGAAGAAAATATGTAGGTAAGTTCAAAGGGAGAATGGAGGTAAGCTACGAGTGCTCTTTTAAAGAATGTGAATGTGTTAATAGCTTCCTTCTAAACACAAAACTGAGGCACGACCGTGATGTCAGGATTAATAGATGTGCACAATGTTTCAAGAGAGTGTGGGTGGCAGAAACAAGACTGTATTTTGATTTTCTGTAGTAGAAAGCAAAATTAGAAAATTTAAGATAAAGAATGGTGTTTTAAAATCTCTTCTCTGAAGACTGATGAATACTGTAAAAGAAAAAATCCACACATTCATTAAGCTGAATTATATTTCTATGACATGTTTGAGGAATGAATGAAGAATTTTGCATTTACTTTCTTCATTTCACTTTTACTGCAAGCATATGCTTGCCAACATGTCAGTGCTGACTTGGCTCTCTGTGTCAGCTACTTTTCTTCCAAGGTTTGTCTCTAATCCTTTTCCTTTCCTTTACCATTTGTCACCTGGTAGATGAAACTCAATTTCTGAGCTTGATAAGTTCAGCACCAAATAGCCTGCTGGTCAATGTAGTGGACTGTGACAGGCTGAAGAGCAACGTTACATTAGCTAAGGGGTGCTGATTTGTTTTTCTCTAACCCAAAGGCAATCATTATAAATCTAAACGCAGATATTTCTGACTTGCGAGAACAGTAAGACCAGTTAATGGGCATTTTTTTGTTTGAGGGTTTATTTTTCCAGACTACTAATTAAAACTTGTCTTCTATCTCTAATGCATTTCCATCTTGGTTGGAGATTGTAAGTACAGTAACTGTTACAGTGTTTATATTCCTGTAACTTAAAAAGAACGTGCTCTATGGTTTCAAATATAGAAAAGGCATTTGTCCCACAGGTATATACTAAATTTGCTAGAGTTTTACATCTCAAATCACCTACTGTTTTCTCTGCTCTCTGCTGCACTCCCTTCCTCTCTCTAATCACCATGCTGATAGCAAGGCTGCGCATATTCTTTTGACACAATGGTTTTGTTGTTTTTTTTTCTTGACAATTTGCTGTCAAGAAATAAGAAAGAAAATCCGGGTACTAGAATAACTTTGGTAGAACTATCTTGTGGTTACTTACATGGATTTGTTTGGGTTTCTGTGAAAATAATAGTGAATATGAAAAATTACCTAATATATCATGACTCCGTGAAGGACCTTCATTCAGCTCCTCTGAGATTCATTCCTTATTCCTTGCGAACCTACTGGACAGTGTGTGTATTTCCATTTGCAGCTATCCAAGGAGCATACACTGCAAAACAATTACTCGGATAGAAATGACATCACTCTTAGATGAAACAACCACTCAATCTTACATATTAATTTAATCAGACATTTCAGTCTTCTTCTGATGCTTTGAAAGATTTGACTAGAAACAATTTGAAATGATAAACAGCAAACAGCAGGTTTAATCACTGCATTTTGTTTTTTTTAAATCAAAGAATACAAGGTTAAATTAAAAAGAAAAAGCTTCAGCATAAAAAACCCCTGTGTTTCATGGAAAAATATGTGAAATTTTGTCTTGACCAAATCTTTGGTCTGTATAGACACTGTGTGCCTGTGTACACGTTTCCTGAAAGGACGTTATTTCTTTGAAGCCTTGATTTTTTTTTTTTTTCCCAAGCAGCAGAACACTTGGGAAGTTCCAGCTAATAGAGAATGCAACTGCACGTCTCCTTAGCAGCACTGCTACTAGGAGCACATTAAGCTCGTCCTTTGCTCTTTGCAATTGCTTCCAATAAAATATGAGATCAAATTCAAGGTCTTGGCACTTATCTGCAGTGCTTAGATACCCAAGACTACATCCAGAGTAGAGAGCACAAAGCGCATGGGAGCTTCCATGTCCTGATAAGTCCCTGCGACTACACTGGGGTAAGTTTAGGGCATACAGAAAGCCTCGCTTGCCTCTCTATGTAGATTTTCATAGGAAGAAAACCTGCATGTCTGAAGGAGTAGAAAGCATTTGCTTCAGATGAGACACAAAGCAGGGCAAGGGGTGCAACTATATGTAGTTTCTGAAATTCTTTCTGATATATACCGTATTCTAGAGCTAAGAATAACACCCTCATAAACTAAGGAGCATCACAAAAAATACAGCTCAATAAAAAAGACATAATTCCATGCTATCTTTAACACAACGTCTGACTCAGTTACATGCTTATCAAAGAAAAAAAACAAACCAACAAATTTGTCCATTTACTGTTCTTCTGGAAAAACCAAGTGATTAAACATTGCAGTTGTGGCCACCTTGCTCTGCAGTATTCAGTGCTCATTACATTTCACATATCTTCAAAATATTTTTTTCATTATGAACTATATCATAAATTTATTTTTATAACTACAGATTAATTATTCCTGGTGTACTGGATGCTATTATATTTTAATTAAAAATTCTTAAATTTACTGGATAATAAAAAGTGAAAAGGCAGACTAGTACTGTTGAGCTGTCATATTTCTAACACATTTTTACTTCCAAAAAGTAACAAAGATAATGCAGTTTAAAATACATCTTAGAAAATATTCTTTTCCAAAATGCAGTTTGGAAAATGTTTCAGATTCCTAATGTGCATTTTAAGTGAGTTGCAACATTGTGACCTGTAATATCCAAGTCATGCAATTCTTAATTCTCTGAGGAGTGCCACTAAAATCAGCCAAAGCTGTTTGTGTATGAAAAAATGTAGAGCTGGAGTCTTAAGCTTGATTGTAATTTTTTTCTTAGTAGAATTTGAAATAGCTCTGATTTTTAAATGTGGGCATTTTGTCTGCTGAACTGAGTAACAAAGCTCAATGTAGGCAGTTAAAACCAGACACATAAAAATGAAAATGCAACTGTGAGCATTGAACAAAAAATTGCAATCAGAACAAAGCTTTGGGTTTGAAAAGTTGTATTTAACTTTATAATACTAATTACTGCAGATGATCATTCCTGGAACCAAAATCAGGAGTTGTTCAATTGGTTGCAAAATTGAGCTAAAAATGTCTTGGGTAGAGTTAGGCAACTGAAAGTAGGATAAGTACCCAACACTTTGAGTTGAACATTTGATTGTTTGATTTTCCTTTTGTAATAATTTCTAGGGATCAAGGGAGTTCCTGAGTCTTTTCTAGGTAGTTAGAAGTTTCTATCTTAGGTGTTAATGTGCAGCATTAATTTTGCAAAAGATTACCCAGTGAGGCAACAAGAAAGCAGTGATTTGAACAGAATGATGAGGTGCACACTTTTTCAATACCATTTTTCAGTTGATCAGACTTGAAGCATGAAAAACTACAAAGAAAGAAAATTAGAGTATTAGAATTAAGAATGAACTTTTTCTTTCTATTTCCACATGAAAGGTTGCAAGAACAGGCACAGAGCCGCAGCCATACAACATGATGTCACTGTTGCTTGAGGACCACTCAAAAACTGTACGACAACCTGAATATCTTTTGCAGATACCTCCTTGTTGTAACTTCCTTTAAAGTCATAGAACCGTCAGCAATCTTTCATTACTTTAATTACAACACTATGACAAGTAAAAGGTGTTTTCTTCCATTTTGGAGCTGACTGGAACTGTTTGTGTTTGGCATGGAGCAACCGCTGGTTGCTTCTCACAGATGCCACACGTGCAGGACCCCACTGCCCGCACCTCGCCACCTATCACTAGTACACTCCTGCATTTTTGCTCTGTAAAACAACAAAATCTTTCAAAACTTACTGGAGAAATTTTGAGCTCTGGCATCACAGTATTACGCGATCAGGCAATGCAAGTTTTAGGGAGATTAAAAGATTCTGGGAAATAGAGATAAGCTTTGTAAATTTGCCACCTGAAAAAAAATTAAATGGACAAAGCAATTCAACCTTTTACGCTGAATGCCGCAAGCAAGAAAAGGTGTCCATCAGCAGCCATTTCATTTCAAGGATATTTACATATGAACAGGTTTCATTTTTCATTGCACCGTGAAATATTCAGCAAACACTTCTCTTCTTCATGCATTTTCTCTTGTTTTCTTTCAATAGTCCATCTCTAAATCTTCTGTCTTGTTTTGTCCAGTGCTGCATGCTCCAATACAGATTAAGTTCTGTCCCGAATCTGAACATAAACCCCACCCAAATTCTCTACCCTATGTAGAGAAAACTTCTACAAGTTCTGTTTCATCTTTCTGTAGGATCTTAACTTGGTCAAAAAAGCCTTGGAGAGGAGCTACGTGGAAGTCTGCATCCACTTCTCTCTCTCTGGGGAAATGCAGTTCCTATTCAATGTGGCTGCATAACCCAGTAGGGACTGCAGCAAAATGAAAGTGAGTCCTTCTCTGAGATATTACTCCTGTCTTTAAGAGGCAGATCTGGGAACTCCTTAATTAAATTCTGTGTACTTATACTCAGACCAATACTCATGCTTGCAGAATACTCGTCAATCAGCCAATATACTTTTAAAAAATGAAAAAATACAGGAGAGGGACTATGGCAGAGAAAGAAGATAGGTAAGAACATGTTTTGTGTCAGTCACCTCTAGCAACAGTGTTTAGTGGTAACACTGAAGTCCATAAATTCTAGAAGTAAGCTAATGTAAAATTAATGTAACTTTTGACATCAATAAAAATCACCAAAACCTGCAACACTTGTAGTGTTTCACTCTCACCTGTCTCCTTATGAATAAAAATACAAGGAGGATGTTTGTGATTATGTCATCTTCACTTTCAAAGTGATGTTGACTCTCAGAATTTTTAAATCTTTACTTTCATTAATATGAAAAATTCATTTCCCCCTTTTTGCAGACACCTCTATTTTTAGCAAATAAATTCAAATCTTCAGCACCTATGAAAACCATTCTATTTTTTTACTAGATCTGAAATCATTGTAGTCAGGTAAGACAGCTGATGTTTAAACACAGAGGTCAAAATTTAAAACAGTAGAAGTGAAATATTAAAAAAATCAGTTCTCAAATTAGTACATGTTTTTTCATGGTAAGATACCCTTACATTAATTCATTTATAAATTCTATTTGTAGACGAGAATATAAAACAGCACTGAGGACAGAAATGTTGGTGATAGCAAACGACTACTTTTCATAACAATTTACACAGTGAAAAACATTTCCTAGGTAGCTATTGCATAATTAGATTGAATAGCAAAAATAGACAGCTATTTTAATGCACAAACGGTAAGGGAATGGATAATTTTATGCAGCAAAGGTTTGGTTATTATCTTGTCTTTGCTAGATTTTTGTTTTGACATATTTTTAACAAGCACTATAACCTAGAGGGTTTTCTATTAAAATATAGTTTTATCAAAAATATTAAGTGAAGCACTCCAGAAAATAAGACTGAAACTCTTGGGTTTTGTCATGAAATTAAAATGTTCACAATAGCTTCTGAGAATATATTACCAAAAAAAAAAAAAAAAAGAATGTGAGCAATCTGTACGAATGCTGTAAGCTGTTAAAGTATTTTCATTAATAAAATATTTTGATAAATAGTTATGTCTAAAAGTATGCTAAATTCTAAAATTCCAAAGTAGGGAAAGTGAACATTTTTGTAAAAATGTGTGTTGGTTGAGATGAGAAAGATCAGCCAAATCAGAACCATCTTCAGAAAGATTAACCACCTGCATCAAACACAAACAAAAAATCCACATGCCCAGCTAATCACTGAATTCTCATCTATGAGCTCTTTGTTTGTAAAATACATGACATTATAATGGTAGCATCAGAATATACCAATGCTGAATATATCAATGTTTGTCCAAACATAATATACACAAGGCAGATGTTGGATTGACCTCTGCTCAGTGAAATCTTGGTTGATGGTTTGGTTGTTCTGTACTTGTTTCAAATGGCCATGGGGGAGAAAAATGTCAATGGTGCATCTTTAAACTTCAGGAAAAGAGCTACCCACACACCTCCTTGGGAGGATGCCAGACCCAATCTGAGACAACACCATGGCAACGTTAGCTTAGAGCACGTCTCAGACTTCTGTAAATAGCAAGGATTAAAGAAAAAAATTCAAGGAAAATGGTCTTGTAATATTGTATTCCAAATGTTATGCTAGCGCTTGCTGTTTCAGCCAGGATTCAAGAAGAGTGCATGGGAGATCATGCTATCTTAAAAATATCCTTCTCAAACTGAAATCAATGATGAGTGGATAAACAATGTCAGTGAAGAGGGAGAGAAGGGAATGGAAAAAAGGGTTAAAAAAAAATCTCAAAATCTCTACTAAGGAGAAAACAGCACATAGTACCAAAGCACCACTGCTCAGTGTAACTTTGGGTATTATTGGTAAGAAAACAATGTCTGAGAACAACAGACAGGCCAGGGGAAGGAATAAAACATGTCAGGAAAGCAATCAGTAGACTTAGAAAGCAGCAGAGAGTATTATAAAGGGCAAGGGAAGGAAAAGAATGGATCAGATTGGCCTTTTGAGTTTGATGTAGCTTTGGCTGAATAACAGTATGTGTGCTTGGAGTGGTGTACGCAGCAGGCTTTGGGGTATTTGCAGGCTATCTGTAGTTTGCCACGGCAATTTAATGTGGCATTCAAGAACAACCCTTTGAGGCAAAACTTGCACTATATGCCAGTTAAATTATGACAGGTCAGTGAGCAACAAACAACTGACTACCAGTTTTCTATTCTTAACATAAAGGAAACATTTAATTCTCTGACTACTTCTATGTTATTTGCCTTAGGTATAAGAAACCTATCTTGTAATTGTCATTTGTTAAATTTTAGCTCTGTAAGTATATACAATATCATCATTATATTATATAAATATAAGCAGTATGGCATATACTTCTTTACCTGAAAAAGGACTTTTGTCCAGAAGAGAGGCAAAGCATGCACTCAAAAAGAGAGGGCAGGTATACCCTATCTAATACTCTTGTAACTCCTTGGGGAAAAAAACAAACTAAACCAAACCAACAAACAGTTCATTTTATTTTTTTTTTTAATTTAAGTGATAAGTAAGAGATAGAGGGAGAATGATTATGAACTCTACTGAACAGTCAGATGTTCCGTGGAAGTAATATGGAAATTATGTTAAGGGTAAGCTGAAAGCATCAGAGAAGCTGTTTGAAGACATGGTTTTGTTTTTCAGATACAGGTTTATTTCCCTGCACTATTTATGTCCTTCACAGATCTTGTTTACTTCTTGAAGTTCCAAAGGGTCAAAGGTAAAAATAATACCAGAATATAACTACAGGAGTAATGCTTTAAAAGAATTTATAGAAGGTTGATTTTTCCTTCACCTTTATCTTTTCTAATTTGTCTGAACTCACAGTGAGTTTTCGGTTGTTACCAGTACATTCCCATAATTACCCTAATGCTCGTATGGAATTAGCTTTAGGAAAACAGGCCTAGAAAGTATTAGGCTACTTCTGGTAGATCACGCTGGTAGACCTAGAGTGGGTTTTCAGGAATTTAGGAAGAAATCTGAATTAATTTCTTCTGCCTTTGCTTACATTCCCACTGCCTTACTGCAAAGCAGCCATTCCATTCCCATTCTTTTTATTTTGACAAAAATTATTTGAAAAAAATGTTCTGTTGCCTACATTTCTTGCAAATAGAGGAAGAGTGTGGGTTGTACTGAGTTAGGAGTACTGTTGATTGGTAGTAGCTGAAACAAATAAAAAAGAGAAAGGAGAGAGGAACTAAACCAAACAGAGTACAAATACAGTTTTTTTACAGATCTTTTCTAATTTCTTTGCAACAGAAGAAACTATGTCTTCCCCCACTCCTTTAGCATTGTCTGTTAGCATATTGCTTGCACTAAGAATTAATACACAATGCAATCATTATTCAATAATTATTTTTAAAAAAAATAAAATCCGTTGAGTTATGTTTGTATTACTGCACCAACAGTATCACAACAAAGACTAAATTTCCAATAATAACAACTTACTGAATTTTTAGAACAGATCTATAGGTAGAAAAAGACCAGTCAGTGGAAGTCAGAGGAACAGCTCACAGGTCAGCAACATATGAGTGTGAAGTGGTTTATTGAAGACAATATTCTCAATCAGAAGCATCCAAATAGCTGTTAGTCTCAGGTGTCTGCATCACTTTTGTCACTGTATTACTGAACTATCACTGAAGAATTTAGTAACATAAGAAAGAGCTCTTTCACAGAGAGAGAAATATGATCATTGGTTGAAGACAGCACTCTGTCCAGTGAGGAACTGGGAAACATTTTTTTCAGACCTTGTCTCATTTCCCACTGTTTCTTTTCCAGAAGACATCACCATAAGGAGCAAAGCTATCCCAAGTGGGATTAAGCCTCCAAAATATTTGTTTTAAACACCAACTTGGCCCCTTCCTTCATGGTGGTGCAAGTGAAATGGGGAAAGCATACATGTCCTCTCTGTTGCAGGAGCTCTGGAGGCCTCTGAAATCTCTATGTGTTTGGGGCTGCCTTTCAACAGCTAATCTTACAAAAAGATATGACCATTTCTTCAGTATAAGGCACTATTACTTCTATGAATCTTACTGATTTAGCAAGCTGCTTCTTTGCATTTTTACCTAGAGATTAATCCACATCACTTCAAGTATGAGAAAATTTGGAGCTGGAGGGAAGGGTCAGAAAAGCCCTGCAAAGCCAGAGCCCTTTTCTACCCCTTCTTTTCTTTCGACGCTGCTGAGTCCCCTGAAAAAAAAAATCAAGTAACACTTGCCACTTCAGTGCGGTTCAGAATATGCTTTTGTGAGGTGTTTTGTGAGTTGTTCTCATGAACTCCCAAGCTTTGGTGTTTAAGAGTGACAGAACACCAGCATTCTCTAGTGCTGTTTCCAAAGTTAATTCTCCAGGAATTGGTTTTCAAACAGGACAGACCTTTGGGGATACAACAAACCATTCAAGTTTCAGTTAATGATGGAAGATACTTAATTCTCTTTTTTTCATACATGTACAGAGATACGCATGGTTTTGTTAAATAAAGACAACAGCTTGACTTGGGGAAAATACACAAGTGGTATTATTGAAAATGGGATGAATTCTATATCCATTTGATATGCTTTGAGAGAGCAGTGTTGTGAGTGAGAGTATTGGTTTCTGGGCATACTCCCAGGAGGTATTAGAGTACTTGGGGGCTGCTGTGCCTACTATCTCTAATGGACTGTTTATTCCTTTACAATAAGTGAGTTTATCAGAACATGGACTAGCTTTCTAATGGTAAGGAGGAAGAATTATTTGAAGGTAATCATGCTAGAAATTATTTTGACTTTGACACTGAATTTTCTGTTTTCATACCAGAGAAGTCTTCTTTCTTGCATCTTTCTGCCTTTGATTGTGCCGTCACAGAATTGCTGCAGTAGTGTTACAAAACACAGAAACAACTCACTGAAACTTAAGGCACATTCTGCTCCCAGTTCAGGTCCTTGGAAGCATACTTTAATTTTAAAGCTGCTCATTTTTTTTTCATTTATCAGCTAGGCTGGGTGGGGGGAAATAGTGACTCATTTCTTGAACTCCTACTTCTGTCCTTCTCTGTCAGAATTATACCTATCGCTGCAGTCTTCTTGAGAGTCATCTGCTTCATTTCTTGACAAATCTTAGCCTTGCATTCTCTCTGGCTAATCTCCTGTCTTTCTTCTTTCATATATCCCTAATGCTCTTAGGAACCCTTCTTAAACCTCACAAATCTGGCTAAGAGGCAAAAGCAGCCCATAGTGAGGACCCTGTTTTCGTATTCTTTCTTATCGCTGAAAATGACAGACTCTTGAGCTGTCACTAAACTGACACAGATATTAAAAGTCTTTGAGTGTAATTTTCACTTACAAAAAGGTTTTATTTAAAAAAAAAAATTAATAAAAATGTGATTGAGAACATTTTAAAACATAAACTTGGAGAAACAGCAGTAAAAGGGTGATGTTTTGAGCCACCGCTTTTCACTTTTCAATGCCTCCAACATAAGAGTATTTTATTCCAAACTGATTTGTACAGGAAATCAGTTTATCAGTAAAGTTTTAAGGTAGATGTTGGTGGTTTGTTTGTTTGTTTGGGGCTTTTTTAACATCTTTCCTTTCCTTGACTTGTCCATCCTTTTTGTCTTTCTCAATTTACAAAATGCCAGCACTTCAAACTTCTGGCTGGACGTCGTATGCATCTAATGGGAGAATTAAGATGACCTCACATGGAAACATGTGCTGCCACATAATAAATCTTACTGTTGATACTACACGGTATTCTAGTTTTTGGGCATTAACACCACGTCCAAAATGGTGTAAGAGACACTCTCAAGATTAAAAAAAACCACTTCAACAGACTCATGTTAAAGGAGTTACCAGAGGGTGTTTTTCCCTCAGCTGTACATCTTTTGACATTAAAAATTCCATATTGTCACTGTTCCTCTGATGGACTTTCCTGCAAAGCACATTTTAAAAATCAGCAGCCGTTTTTTTGTTTATTGCTATTTTAAACCTGGACTATTTTAAACCTGAACTCATTTTCTAGTTCGGCCCCAGAAAGAGTGTCCTCAGGCAGGGATACAAGGCTTTTCATATCGACTTGGCTGGTAGAGAAAGTGTTCCTAAAGGCAAGAAATTGAACTCGTCCTACAGCTAGGACAGACACAGAAGACTGTATAATAAAATATTGTTTTGTAATGTAAGTCATTAGCTAATAACTACTTCTATATATACAGTCCAGAAGTCAAAGTCTTTTTGTCCTACTGGCCACCTCCTCTGCAGCATGATGCTGTGGGTTTCGGCATTCAGTCTCAGAAGTCAATAAATGCATATGTGAAAATAATGGTTTCATTCTTAAGTTAATTGCTGCCATAAAAAAATCTTTCAGAAGACTCAACAAAACCTGGCTTCCAGTCAGGACACAAAATACACAATATTCTGGATTGAATTGAGTGTCCTGAATATTTGATACATTGGTTCACTATTATGTTTACCACTCGTATCTTAAAGGAGTTGTGATTGAGAAACTTTCCTTTTTACCTCAGTATTTATGCTCCCGTAGTCTGTCAGACTGTTCACTTACAGCCACTTTTTCACACATTATCCTCAGGTTAAGTGCTAGATGTTTTCTTTGACTGAGAGATATTTTCTATCTGTCAACATACTAGGCTTCCTGGATAGTGTGTTGATAATGTACTTGTGAAGTAACTCATGCTCTCTGTTTTTTGTGTTTGCCTCTTCTCAGCGGGCTAACTTTGTACCTGTTTGGATCTGATTCTCCCTAGAAACTCTTGTCAAAGAAAAGTGATACCTGACAAAGCATTTCCATGTCTGAAAGAGGTCATGAAACAGATAATTGCAGATGTGACAGTCATCATATTGCCAGATACTGGGAACAGAGCCAGGATATTCGCAGGCTAAAAGCAACAATTTCTGCAACTTTTACGAAAGTGTAAAGCTGCATATGGAGGACTGTTGAATAATTACATTGCTTATGAACTGGGCACAGAAGTGAGTCTATAACACTATCGTTTTAAGAGATGAAAAATCTCACCCTATATGTTGGATAATCTATTGCTAGGTCAGGATACTGAATGAGGGTGCAATAAGATATACAGTCTGTTGGGCCACATGAGCAGATCATAGAATCATAGAATCACTATGGTTGGAAAGGACCTCCAGGATCACCTAGTCCAACCTTCATCCCAGCATCCCTAACCACTAGACCATAGCCTCAAGTGCTATATCTACTTGCTTTTTTAAACACCTCCAGGGATGATTACTCCACCACCTCCCTGGGCAGCCTGTTCCAGTGCCTAACCACTCTCTCAATGAAGAATTTCTTCCTAATATCCAATCTAAATCTCCCCTGGCACAACTTGAGGCCATTTCCTCTCATCCTATCTTGAGTAATTTATGAAAAGAGACCAGCACCAACCTTGCTACAACCTCCTTTTAGGTAGTTATAGAGAGCAATGAGGTCTACTCTCAGCCTCTCCTTTTCTAGACTAAACAACCCCAGTTCCCTCAGCTGCTCTTCATAAGGCATGTTTTCTAGACCTCTCACCTGCCTCATTGCCCTTCTCTGTACCCGCTCCAGCACCTCAATGTCCTTCTTATACTGTGGTGGCCAAAACTGGACACAGTACTCAAGGTGCGGTGTCACAAGGGCTGAGTACAGGGGCCCAATCATCTCCCTACTCCTGCTGGTCACACCATTTCTGATACAGGCCAGGATGCCTTTGGCCTTCTTGGCCACCTGGGCACACTGCTGGCTCATGTTCAGCCGGCTGTCAATCAACACCCCCAGGTCTTTTTCTGCCAGGCAGCTCTCCAGCCACTCTTCCCCAAGCCTGTAGCGCTGCCGGGGATTGTTGTGATCAAAGTGCATGACCTGGCACTTGGCCTTGTTAATCCTCATACAATTGACCTCAGCCCATCACTCCAGCCTGTCCAAATCCTTCTGTGAAGCCTTCCTACCCTCAAGCAAACTGACACTCCCTCTGAGTTTCATGTCATCTGCAGATTTACTGAGGGTGCATTCGATCCCCTCATCCAGGGATCCCTTCATTCCACTATTGTACATCTGGATGTATTGATAACACCATAAATTATTTCATGTGTTTAATACATACTTAAAGGAACTTAAAGTTTGATTCCACTTTATAGCAACATGGAGCTCAAAAACCTAAGTATTCAAAGTATGATATAGTGGAGGAGAGACCACATATGTGATGTCAGCATGGGAGCCGTGAATTACAGAGACAATGGCTGTTGCAATCTCTGAAGTTTCTATTTGGTCAGCATCAATGCTGCTGATGAACCATAACAAACTGTCTTCTGTCAATACCGACATTGTTCACCATTGCCTCCAGAAATTATATCTGCTTAGTGTTACGAAATCCATGGAGAAAGACTACTTGTATCACTTTCTGGAGGACCGATGTTGGATACTCAGTCTGTCACATGTCGGTTCAAGATACCTTGGAGAAAGGACTGTGTTTTCCCTGATGTTTTGCACTGCAAAAAGTTCATAATGTATGGAAAATTAAAACAGCAACAAACTTGAATGGAATACCTTGTAGTCTCTTCTGTGTTGTGGAAAGGATTTTGAGATCTACCAGATCAGAAGATCTAAAAGAATTATTTTATTCTAGATAGGTACAACCTCACCAAACTGGATGTACCGATAGGGATTGTTTTTGAAAAAAAACCCCACAAACAACACAAAAGATGGAAAGTCTCCAGACAGGGCTAACAAGAAGTTCCTTTCCAAACACCCAGGACTGTTTGATAGGAAACCTAGCATGGGAATAACTCCACCAAACATAACTGATAAATAAGGATGGAGAAAAGTGCTCTCTCTCTCTCTGCAATGACAATCATAACTAGCTTATCACTGACTCAGCTCAATTCAGGGAAGCATATCACAGCATTACCCACCTTTCTCTGTATGGGGAAGTAGAAGCCTACCATGGCAGGATGCCTTCTTAAATTCCTCATAGTATGGTGTGACTTGACTCATGTTCCTATTCCCTGTGTCTTACAAATATGAGTCTAGTCCTGATCAAAATTCATCTTCAGCTGCTGTTTTTTCCTAAATGTTCTCATGGTCTTTTTAGTGTTTAGAATGGTAACCAGTCTTTGGTATCACTTTACAGACGTGAGACTTCTCCATCTTGCTCCAACGGCCTGTAGAGAATCAGTGTTACATCACCAAAGAGCTATATTTTAAGCTAGGTCTACTATAAGCAAATTTGCTAGTAAGACATTTCATTGAGCTGAATCTTGGTGTAGTTAAACATGTATCCTATGCAATGCTTTCATCAAAGCATCGGTCTTCTTGTGGAGAGGACACAGAATGCCTTTTTTGAACTGTGAGTGTTTCTTCAGCCCATGAACAGTTTGCTACTCTGATGCAGTGCTAAATAATGAGCACTGGTGGTGAGTGCATTGCCCTTCATCTTGTTTTGCGAGAGGAGCGTCATTTAGGTGTACTTACTAAGGTCTTGCTGGAATTGATGACAAGTCCTGTGTGGTCAGATTTAATGAGTCAATTAGAGTATCTGAACAGGCAGCACAGTTCTGAGGTGCAGGGACTTGGCCCTGTCTCATTACAATTTGGTTGATAATAGCTTCTGACACAAAGTAATTAATCTTCAGATTCATATTGCTGCACTACCTGACAGCTTTCTCTGTTTTCTTCTGAAATGGTTTGACTTAGAGGGACAAATGCCACTCAATAAAGTGACAAATGGTTGTTTACAGGTAGCAGTTTCTACAGAAATGTTTAACTCCTATCCTCTGACTTTCTTTCTACATTTTGGATAAAGAAGGCTTGATCAAAGGTCTGGCAGAGCAATCATTCATCATGCAGACAGACCTGATAATTCAGTGCAAAAAAATGGTGAAGGCAATCAAGTTGCAGTTTGATAACAGATTTCTGAGAATATGAGATTAATCACTATATCTTCATTGAAAGCAAACCAGGTTTTGGACTTACTCTGGCTTCTTCAGTACTTGTGCTCATCTGTAACATTAAGTACTGAAATTTAGATATTTGTTTTTTAAAGAAAGTCTTATTGATTAAAAAAAATTGCCCACATTCAAATCAGAAATGATCAGTAGCGATTTCCCTCTTTATCTAGCTTTCTTCATTTTAAAAAGAAATTAGTTCTTTCATCATTGGAGGTAAAAAGTATGTCAATTTACTACCCGAATGAATTTAGGAGGTTTAATCTTTAATGACACTTCAAATAATGATGTATACAAAGATTTTGCGGCAAGCAAAACTAGCCTTTTATCACAAGAAACCACTGCCTACAGAGCTACACTTAAAGCATAAGATTGATATTACAAGTTTTTGTCAGAGGAGTAATAGAGTCTTGTTTTACCAACAACCGTGATGATGTTCTGAAGTGAACAGGCTAGTTGACAAAACCACAGACCTTACTACTTGGCTGAGTTTGTTAGTCACTATTTATGGTTACTTTTACCTAAGTAAAGGAACAGCCAAAAGTCCTTTGTTATCGCTTTGGTGATGGCTAGATCAAGAGAAAGCCACCATCTAACTGCACTTCTCAAAGCTATTTTTTGTCTATGCTACTAAAGAGATTTCCCAGGAGCCTGTTAAAAACCATGAGTGCAAGCTTTTGAATTCACTGTGGCTAGGCATCAGCTAGCTGGGGACAGACAGAAATAGCAGTGAGAAAGACATGAAGATGTCCAGAAAAGCATGTTCAACCTGTGAAAGAAGACTGTAAAACAGTATTTTTATTAAAATGGAGAGTAGCTTGTGTCACAGAGGCACCCACAAAACAAACAGCAGCCGCTATCCAAAAATGGAGTTTATTGCAACCAGGGTTGCCAGCACTCCTTTGGACTAAATACAGGTTCGGATGTCTGTCGGGAATTAACTACTACACAACTGATTCCTAACTTTAAGGAATGACAAACCAAAATGGGCAAACTCTCACTCATAAAAGGGGAAAACCTCCCACACCAGAGTGCCCAAGATACCACCCACCCAAGGGGGTGCGAGGCTCGCTCAATCCACGGAGACTCCCTCAATCCGTGGAAGTATCCTTGGACCGTGTGTCCAAGGGGAGGGTCCGACGGCTACAACCTGCTGCTCTGCGAGGAACCGACTCAACTCGGCCTTTGGCGGGACCCCGTTTATATCCTAGTCGAAGGTGCACTGTGGTCATTTTCATTGGCTGAGACAGGCCTGGACAAAACACAGAAAAGTGCACACCCCGAGCCTGTTTGCTGGGGGGTCCAGAACCTGAGGCGCCAATTAAGCACCGCAAGGTGTAACTGAATGGCAACTGAATGGCCCAGGCGCCAAGCTGCTCAGCACAGCCCATGTGTTTTGTCTCGGGGCGGCGGGGGGGATGGGACTGTACCTGCCACAGCTTGTACCAGGGAAAAAGAAATTGCTTTTGTTTCTTCTTCCTCCTTTTCTTCCATCTTCCACAGTGAGGTAGTGAAGTTATCTTATCTGTGTTCCCTATAACAGTTAGGAAGACTGTATCAAAGAGGCCCCTCATCAATTTATCTGCCTAATGTAAACTGCACAAGAACTGAATTTTGGCTAAGAGTTTGGGTGAGAAGAGGTAGAATTAGATTTTTCAGCAACAATGAGCCAATAGTGCCAGGTGCCAAAGTTTCTAGGGCTTTCATGTCGCCCACTTTCTGAGCTTTAATGAACAGATACAGAGGAGGAAGCCTGAGAAATAAATGATTTGGGAGCCTCTGATCTTCAGACCTGGGGCAGGGAGAAAAAGAAGGAGTTTCACAAGCATTGCTGTGAAAATTCAGAGCTCTTTAGTAACAGCTGAACTTGGGGGATTCTTTAACACCACCACAGTCTCTCAGATTGTGGTCCTGAGTGGGACTGGGCAGCACTGGAGGGTACTTCCTGCATTTAAGAAGAAACAGTGGATGAAAACTGCCTGCAGGAAGACACATGAAGGCAGAGGAGAGTCTCACTCTTTATTCAGGGTGTGGTCACCTTACTTCATCCCATTTCTACTTGGATTTCAATTTAAAAGTCCAAAGGCCAAATGAACATTAAGCTTACCTAACATTAAGATGTTAAGTGAAGTCTGCCCAGGGTGTCCTTTAACATTTGGCTACCAAATGCTCACTGAGCTATTTCAAAGCAATGAACATTTTACCCCTAGATCAAACAGTATTTAATACTGAACAAACACATATGGATTCTCCATATTACATTTCAGGCTTGGTTCCTACATACAGCAGCCACATATTGATTTAAGCTTCCAGCCCTAAGTAATTGCCAATACATGAAAATGCATTTCCCTTGTTTATTTTTTCATGAAATAGCATTTGAAATCTCTTTATTTCCCTTCTATTCCCCATTTATTTGATGGGAGATTAGTGGATGCAAAACTAGCCCCAACTGTTAACTGCAGCTGATGGACTTCTTTCTTAATCAGTACATGTTTGGACTATCTAATTTTTATCTCTTTAATACATTCTACTCTTCACACTCTACCTGGTTGCAATACACTCTTTTTATTTTTTCTTTGTTTTTTTTTGAATAAGTTACACTTTTCTGAGAGCAGGACAGGTCCTCTTTTTTTTTCCTAAAAATTATAACATACATTTTGCAAAATGCAACAAACTATCCTCAGTGAGGTGATTATATTACCAGAACATGATAGCTTATGAGACAGCCCAGGTTACATAAACGTGTACGTACAGAACTCTTCAAGCAAAGCAGCGTACAAGCCTGCTTGTAATCTATTTTGGAAGGCAGACATGTTTCTGTACTACTTTCTTGATAGTTTTCTGTTTTTTTTCGTTTGAAAATCAGACTGATAGGCAACTTTGTTGACTGATGTAACCAATATTTTCATACAACTTTATTCAGTCTGTATATTTTTATAGAAAAGGTCCATTCTTCTGCGTTAGTAAAGATGCTGTTTAAATTCTGCTTTACCACTGGGTGGTGCTCTCAACATACAGTAGACACCAATCGCTGAAATACGCTAATCTGCGCCTTAGTTAATCACAAGCAAAAATCGTATCACATGAATGTAATCTGTGAGATTATAAAGGAAACTAATTGAAAATTGCATTCCTCTCCCTATGGCAGCAAAGGAAGGTGGAATCAGCCTACAGTTATTCCATGGAAAAATGTTTTTTTGTTGCTGAATATCTCCCCTATCTTTGCCCTTCAAAAATGCATATATCTCGTAGAAGACATGGGATGGTCAAGAACATTGTCTTCATTTAAAGCTTTCCCAGGTATTTCAAAGGCAGCTGGCCACCACTACTGCAGCTTGCATTTCTCCCTGGTGTCATCAATTATCAGCTTGCGTGCTTCTGCAGCCTGCAGAGCTGAGCACCTACTACTCTGATACTTGGGATATTTGGAATTTTGAAGGAATTACACTTTTTTTTTTTTAATTTGTTGTTGTTGTTGGTGGTGGTTTTGTTTGTTTGCTTGTTCTGTTTGGTTTGGGTTTTTTTTTTGAGGGAGTGGGAGCATTAAAAACTGGCAAGAGGAGTAACTCTTAAAAATCACAGGGACTTGCATTATATTAAAAGCAGAATTAGAAGAGTAATTAAAATTCTGCTATGCAAAGGATTTTAAGTTTTTCACATTTGTTTTTGCTCTAGTACCAAGAAAACCCTCCAATTTTGAAGTTGTCTGGAGCACCCACCCACAGCTTTTAAAAAAAATTTAAATATTCTTCTAAATTGATTGAATCATTTGACTTTGAAGAAATCAAAAGAAATCAAATATGGAATTTTAGCTGATACTCTGTAAACCAAGTTGAAAGGAAAGGTCATTTTACCAAAATGCTTTTATTGTTATTGCCTTTAAGAGCAAAACAAACCACAGTGTTTCAACAACATTAGGAAAAATGCGAAAGTCGTCATGAAAGAATGGATTTGCTGTATTCTATTAATGTTTTTGTCAACTGAAGAAGTACAAAACATTATTAAGAAGTAAAGTTTAGTATACTTTGGTCAAAAGTCTTTGTTCTTTTAATGTATCATTTTATATTTATACTGAGAAGAATCTACTCTGAATTGTTCTTTACATTGTGTCAGATATATAAGTGCAGCGTAGACATCCTTCAGTGTCTGTTTTAAGAGGGATGCGTTAGGGATAGTAAAGCTCCAGCCTAACTCTTCACTTCATTTGTCCAGCATTTATTTTCAAGTCCTGCTCATCTGTGACCATAGAAGAATACTACTGCAAAATCAATCTTTCTTACAGCCTAAAAATACCTTCATCACTGGTAAACTTGTATTTTCACCTCAGAGACAGAAACATGACACAGAATACCTATGAGGCCCAGGATACCGCTTTGCACATGTAGAATGTCTGCCTTAAATCAGTAGTTAGTGATAATTCTTTGTTGGTGTTAGGTAACAAATTACATGTAATGGAAGGTTTTAAACAAGTTCTTATGTACATTTAATGACAGGAATGTAACAACTCTTTTTTTTTTTTTGTCCAATACCTTTATCACAGTTTCTAGTGATATTGCATCAAGGCTTATTTTTAAAAGTTGCCATTTTATTTCAGCCTGACAATATAATGGTGTTCATAGAACATCTCTCAGGTCTGCTGAACTAAAAGTGGCAATACTTAATATGATATGTATGCTTAAGCTTCAGGGTGCGTAATAAATGTGAGAGCTTCATGTCCTGAAAAATAATCACTGGGAGAACAACACATAAACTACAAGCTAGAATCTCTTGGGCAATTTTCCCAAAACAGGCATCAATCAGTAACATAGAATATCATGTATTAAAGTGTTTATTACTTGAATTTTAGATTTAAGAATATAATATTTACACCCCATTTCACAGTCTTTTTTTTTTTTTTCTCCATATAATTTAATATAACAGACATGATTACAGTGGAAAAAATACCCACCATGCTTTTCTTTTTGACAAGAATATCGTTCTCTTTCTAATGATGATTCTTTTCCTCATAGCACTTTCAAAGAAATTATGCACATGGGACACAAAATGCTCTGAAGTAGCAATGAAGTCCTTAGATATGACAGCAAAAAATCATGCAAGGTTACAGTGGGGCACAAGTGATTCACAGTCCTTGCCCTAGCCTTCGTGATGCTGTGAATTTCCGCCTTCACGATGCTGCAGAGAACCTGCATGTACGAGCTGGAAGCCTCAGGCACACAGCGTGCATGTGCTCTCAGCCCTCTCTGGGGAGTGATGGCACTGACCCAGTTACCTTCATGGTCATGAATCAGAATGTTTCTGACAGAAATAAGTCATTTTAACTGTCACCCATTTCTTGCACCAAGCTACTAATATCTGAATAGTAGCCATCTTTTCATTTTATTTCCTTTATATCAGTATCACCCCACCTGATCTTCTTACAGCTCCTATACCTGAAGTTTTCCTCTCTAAGACTCTGCACACCCCTGCATTCCCTGTCTGATAACTTCCTGTTCCACTCTGATAAAAATTACTTAATGTTTGCCTCTTTTTTGTTGTCCCTTGATTTTTAAGAGCTTGTGGTCAGGGGACCAGCATCCCTTAATAACCATTCATTTACATCTACATACAAAACTTAAATAAACCATATTTGTTCCTAATGGTTGACTCTAACAATAGTTTACCCATCTATTGCTTTCACAAAGGTATTTTATCAAAAAGAGGCTTGAGGAGAGGAAAAAATAATTATCTGTTGAACAACTCTGGAGTTGACCAGTAGGAAATAAAGGCAAGAAACAAGTATTAGAGGCACTACTAGAGAGAAAGAAAGAGACTACAGACAATCTGAATAAGCTTCTGTGTTATTTTTTATATGGTCACTAGACCATACCATCAAATGCTGTTCAATGACTAAGGCTGAATTCAATTTCGGCGCAAACTATTGCCACTAGAACAGGCAGAAACATAAATTGCCTGACAACTGCCAGTGTTCTCATAACAGAGGCAACACAGAGAAGACAAGCTCTCTTTTGCAAGTAAGTAAAAAAGCTAAATTAATTGAGTAGCAACCAGTAAGATAATTGTAGTGCTGTTCACACTCGCAACAACAAACCCTCCAATAAACATGCACATCAGGCCTTGCTGATGATGCTAACCTTGTCCTTTGAAGCCCTGTTTCACACAGCACACTATGATTTCTTCTATAGTGCAGCTGTGCTAAATCTAACCCATGCATGGGGAAACACAAGATCCCCTTCCATTCCTCAGTTTGCCTATTTAATTCTCTGCCACACCCACATTCAGTGTGTTCAGTGTGGTTTACATGAGGTCTTGACATGTAAGGGGTATATCCCATGCATATACCAAGGCACAAAGATTATCACCAGCTCTATTTTCAACACATAAGCTCACACAGTTTAATCACTGTGCGTAGTCTTTTAAAATAAAAGATGACAGCGCTGGGCCATTTTCCTTGTAATCAATTCACTTTTACCTCATTCAAGTTTCACAAACTGTTACTTGATTGTTTGACTTACTGAATCCCAAAAACGTACTGTTTTATTTGAGTGTGAAGCTTTATGAACTGTCATAATTACTCTTATCTCAGTATAACTGTATGTCCAGTTAGTCACTGAAAATCTATCTACATAAATGTTTGAAGAGGTATTTAAAATGGGCTTGAAGGAAAAGGGCTAGCCAGACTCCCTCATTCTGAAGCTCCTTGGAGAAGCTAATTACCAACATGCCTCACCTCAGTTAAAAGCCACTAACGAGCTCTCCAATTTATGGTTTTACTGGATTTTGTGAACAGGATTCAGGGTTTCACTCTCAATACTGAACCCTGAGACTCTTCACATTGAAAAACACTCACCAAAGAGGGAGGAGGAGAGATAGTTTCTCGCTATCACTTGTAACTGTGAGTCAAACATAGGAGAAACACAGGGGGTAGTCTAAACAGGGAAATGCTGGTATTACCAAAGCAAAATGACTTTTTTTTTCTTTCCTTTTTTAAATTAAGAAGCATGATAACTAATCTCCTCCATGAGAAAAGTAAACACATTTCAAGGCAAAAAATTAAATCCATCTATAAAAACTCCACTATGGAGAGGCATTCTATAATAGGTGTTAAAAGATACAGTCCCTTGTGTGACTAACAAATAAGTTGCCTATAAAGGAGAGGGACAGTTTCAATTATTTTAATTCTCAATGAAAATAGATCATGCAACATCAACTTTTATGAACATTTGCAACTGTTGTCTGCTTTGGATGTTGTAAATAAGTTCTGTCACTTGCATGTTGCCTTAGCCTGGCTTGAAATAAGAGAAATTTCAATGTAACTGGGTAGCAATAAGATACTTGCTATCCAAACATCAATAAACCAACCACTTGGATGCCTTAAATATTCTAGTTCCTCAGTACACTGTGTAGAGTATTCAAGAGTCACATAGGTAACTATAGACCAGTCAGCCTCACCTCCATCCCTGGAAAGGTGATGAAACAACTTATCCTTGGTGCTGTCTCTAGGCATATCAAGGAAAAGAGGGTCATCAGGAACAGTCAGCATGGTTTTACTATGGGAAAATCATATTTAACCAACCTGATAATCTTTTATGAGGATATAACAAGGCAGACAGATGATGGTAGAGCGGTGGATGTGGTTTATCTTGACCTCAATAAAGCATTTGACACTGTCTCCCACAGCATCCTTGTAGCTAAACTGAGGAAGTGTGGTCTGTATGATCAGGTAATGAGGTGGGTTGTAAACTGGTTGAAGGATAGAAATCCAAGAGTTTTGGTCAATAGGACTGAGTCTAGTTGGAGGCCTGTATCTAGTGGAGTCCCTCAAGGGTCAGTACTGGGGCCAGTGCTGTTCAATATATTCATCAAGGACCTGGATGAGGGAGCAGAGGGCACTGTCAGCAAGTTTGCTGATGATATAAAGCTGGGAGGAGTGACGGGGGCACTAGAAGGCTGTGCTGCCATCCAGCGAGACCTCAACAGGCTGGAGAGCTGGGTGGGGAGAAACTTAATGAAATTCAACAAGGACAAGTGTAGAGTCTGACATCTGGGAAAGAACAACCCCAGGTATCAGCATAGGTTGGGGACTGATCTGTTGGAGAGCAGCGTAGGGGAAAGGGACCTGGTGGTCCTGGTGGACAGCAGGATGACCATGAGCTGGCAATGTGTCCTTGTGGCCAAGAAGGCCAATGGCATCCTGGGGTGTATTAGAAGGGCTGTGGTTAGTAGGGCAAGAGAGGTGGTTCTCCCCCTCTACTCTGTCCTAGCGAGGCTGCACTTGAAATATTGTGTCCAGTTCAAGAGGGACAGAGAAATGCTTGAAAGAGTTCAGCACAGAGCCACAAAGGAGATTAAGGGCGTGGAACACCTCCCATGTGAGGAAAGGCTGAGGGAGCTGGGTCTCTTTAGCCTGGAGGAGACTGAGGTGTGACCTCATTAATGTTTATAAATATGTAAAGGAGGAGTATCAGGAGGACAGAGCCAGGCTCTTCTCAGTGATGCCCAATGATAGGACAAGGAGCAATGGGTGCAAACTCGAGCATAGGGGATTCCAAGTAAACATAAGGAAGAACTTTTTCACAGTGAGGGTGACAGAGCACTGGAACAGGTTGCCCAGAGGGGTTGTGGAGTCTGCTTTGCTAGAGACATTCAAAACCCACCTGCACACGTTCCTGTCTGACCTACTCTAGATTCATGCACTGGCAGGGGGTTTGGTCTCAAAGATCTTTTGACGTTCTTTCCCACTGCTAGCATTCTGTGATTCTGTGATTCTGTGAACCGATGATTCTTCTAGAAGTTGCACAGGTCAGGAAGAGAGATCGTTTTACAAGAGCTGGGAGGAGAAGAAAAGAGATCTTCCAGTTGCAGGTGGTAACCAAGGAAGCCCTCCAGCATACAGCAAGATGCTGGGGAGCATGCCCCAGGGAGCATGGCCGGCATGTCACTCAAGTCTTGTCTGTTCATCATCATGCCAAGAACAGCATCCAAAGTGAAAAGGATACCATGAGGTTATTTGATGAGAACTTACAAGAAAAGAGCAAAAACAATGGCTGCCCAAAACATAGAAAACTGTGCATATGCAACACCAAAGAATTTGTGAGATTATTGTATTAGAGAGGGCAGGAAGAAGTATAACAAATAAGTTATCAAAAAGTGCTGCTTGATTTTATCAGAGTAAGTTGTTATTAGTCTAACTGCTGCAAGACCAGGACTGTAAATTGAGCTACTCTTTAGCAGTATACATACTGATACACCTAAGAGGAGCCTTGTGGTCTCATTAGCAGATGGCAGCTCAAAAAACAGTTATACTGTCTTCAAATCACAGGCACTGACTGACTGGAAACAGAAGTGGGAAAAGCAGAATAGATGCAATCTGCAATGTTTGGGTCATTGAGCGCCTTCGTGAAGTCGAGAGAAAAACTGCTGAATTCTCACACTTTTTTTTTTTTTGACCTCTGTGAAACAGCCACACTGTGGTGAAAGACAGCCTCAAATCTTCTCAGACCAACAGTCAGATTAGCTTTATTTGCTCAAGAGAATATATTTACATACCACATAAAACATTTAGCAACAGCTGAACTAACACATGCAGCAAAGTTTGGCAGCTTCGGCAAATAATTCATTAGTAAAGATGAATGGAAAAATTTTACTTTGTTGTTGTTGTTATTGCTGCCAAATAATGCCAGCTGGTCATGACAATACTGTTTATGAAATTGGAGATTTTTCTTTACTAATTCAGTTTTTTTGGGTGCAATTCTTTTTAATGAAAAGTTGAGGGAGACACACTATCAAAATAACCTTTTGCTATAAAAAAAAGCAAAAAATTAAGTTCCAAATGTTTTCCAATGGCAGCTCACAAAAAAAGCTGGTATTGTATTTTTGTTCTATCATGATATAAAAAAAACCACAAAACTTTAAAAAGGGACAAATAAACCAAAATTCAGTTAAGTCTATGAAGTACAGCCAGTTAAAATAGTTTTGTTCTGTGGTTTTCTGCATTATCAAAAGTAAAAAGTGTTCTTAATCTAACAAAAGCTAGAAGATGCATGGCATAAAGTTTTTTTAAATCTAGCCTTCAGATACTGACAAGAGCCGTTTTTGTCTTGTCAAAGTGGAACTGGTGGTGCATTTTGTGCCACTTGAGAGAAAGAAGAGAAAGCTTTGCCAGCATTTGGAAGTATCAAACAGTCCCAAGTACCTCTTCTGCTGTAGCTAAGGCCCTAAAAAATATCACGAGAAATACTAAAGTTGTAAGACTTCTCTTGTTGCATGTTGCAGAATTATCTATCACACATTGACTTTGGAGATGGATACAATTCTATCTGTGTGAATACTGTGAAGGAATTTGGAGAGACACTGGCCCAGATCATAGCCTCACTTGTGGTGTCTAGAGGCTTTGTTTATATTTGTATGCTAGGGCACCCTCTGACATCCTGCTGGGTTTTAGTCCTTCAGCTGCTTGGACTGGGCACGTGTTGGAACATGCCTGTATGCCATCACAGCTCCTCACCTGAGTTCCCAGCTATCCCAGCACATCATCACTGATGATGCTAGCAGAAACAGTAACAGTCAAAACACATCTCCTCCTGAATGGAAAACACCAGACACCAGGAAGGTATAGCCACAAGTATCAAAAGCCCATTTAATTGTACAGCTTTCTTATCCTAGAAGATTACTTCTTTCTCTTACTGATTTTGGCTCCTTATTTTGCTATGGCCTAACTGCACTGTATCTATATTAGAAGCCCACGCTGTCACAAGTGCAACACTCCCTTTAGATTTATGTAACTTACAGAATTTTCTTCCCTCCTTGGAGCTGAAAAAAATATTTAACTTGCTCATTTCCCACACATCATATAAGTCCACTACTCCAAGAAAGTTTCTTGGACCAACTCTTTTTGATTCATGCAGCTTATTGGGTATAATTTTCAGATAACAGCTATACTTTTGAAACGCTTGGGTGACATAACTGTGAGAGATTTAAGCATACACTCAAGGATCTGAAGTGGTCTGAACAGGCAGAACGCATACTCGAGTTGAGCCTCCCGCATTTCACAAGAGCATCCTGGGTGCAGGTTTCACTCCTTTGCCTGCTATACCTTGCCAGTCAAGGAGTGTGTTTCCATGGTAAGACAAAGGCGCTGCCAGACAGCTATCTAAGGCGCTTTCAAAAATACTTCTAGAAGGAGTTGAAACTCCTGGAAGGAGTGCAAAAGAGATTACATCATTGACAGAAATTTACCTTCTCTCTGTGAGACCACTTGTGTCAGGCAACATGTAAAGGGAAAGTGGCTGCTTTTAAAGAGTATCATGGGCACAGCACCCAAGTCAGCAGTAGTTTTGATCCTCCAGAGACTTCCCAGCAAGCAGCACTGGAGGAGACTTCAGGTGCAGGCTCTTCACTTCAAAAAAAAATTAGTTCAGCACAGAAACCATACTTCCAGAGCCATAAGACCACTAGAATTTGCATCCTATTTATTGCAATAGCTACAAATACCCTCAACACAAAGTGCACCAGTTTTATTTCATGATATTCAGAACACATTTGCTGCACTTTGAAAGTGTTCATATACTAAGTCCCATGCTATGTAAGGAAAAGAAACCCTTACCTAAGTTAAGCTTCTCACATAAAAATCTCTATTAGATTTGAATGGTACATTAGAGGCAATGTTACAGGTAGCAGAGCTTGTTAAAACATGAAAGTTTTTGCTTGAAAGGCAGCTCTGATGAAATATCCTTTCATCTTCAAATCAAAAATAAATAAATTAAAAACAGAAAAAAAAGCAAAGAAGTTGTAGGTTTCCGAGAACAGAATCATAAAAACAAATGGGGCTTTGGACAATTTAAGGTACCTATTAGAACAACAGCATTAAGAAATTTTAGTTCCCTAGGTTGGTTTGATAATTAACTTTTGTGACAATAGTCTAAAAATAACCTGTTCTTGTGTACCATTCAGTTTTTGTTGAACTGACATTTTCTAGTGAAATACTGTTCTTTCAGAATTTTCAATTGGCGCTCTGAAATAGCTTTGTCAGACCGTAGATGTTGGCTTCAAAACCAAAGCATGCAGTACTGAGCTATTGTTCAATTCTTTTTCCTGTGAAGCAGCTGCTGAATTTTCCCTCTTATTAATATTACAGTCTACACAAGGGAAACTGGAGGATTTGATAGTGCTCCCTTTAGCATAACTTATACACCATTCCTATTCTGGAATGGAGGTGTACTTTTTTTATAAGGCTGTAATATTCATGTAAGACAAGTAAAGTTAATGTGGGAAGATATAATTGCACTTTTTTTTCATGAGACACTTCACAGTACGTCCCTTTAGGTGCTGACTATACTTGGGTGCCCTAGTCACCAGTGACAATGGAGGGGACCTTCTAGTGGTGGCTCAGAGCCAGTCCTTATTGCAAGCTCTTGCCCTCTCGCTCTCCACTCACTGCAGTGGGAAACAAGACAGATACATCATCTGGCTCGTTAGGTACCTAGATTTGGATTGTGTGAATTCTAGTACTGTAAAAACATAGTTAAGGGGCAATTACTCTCTTCAAATGACCCTGGAGCTCCATATTAAGATTTTAGGACCACCTTGTAAAAGTCCAATCAGATTATTGAGGATCATTTTTAGGATGGGTTGTAAGAAAGGCTAAACAAGTTTTTGATATATTTCTTCTGTGATATAAACAAGTTTTCCCCTTCTTCCCTTTGATAGGAAGAAACCACTATTTTCATCCTTTCAAAAAGCCATTCCACTTCTTCTTTCCCTGTTCCCATGGCTAACATTTGCCAGTAAGAAGCTTTCCTCTCTTGTCTCATATAATGAGTGTCTGAACCACTCCTTACCACTAAGTAGAGCCTCATCCTTGAAAATTTTGTGATCTAAGTTTCTGGTAGGATGCTTGACGCAGTGAACATATATCAGCATATTTACATAGGAATAAGATGACTGAATGGTTTTGGGGTAAACTAAAGAACTTTGGGGACACTAGTCACCCTGAAATAAATAAAACAAAACCAACTTAGAGCTCCTTCGTTTCTTCTAACTTCACAGCAATTTCTCAATTCTATTCAAACATCAGATTTCCAAGGCAAGATGAATAAGGAACCTTTTCATACTGTTTGTACAATTGTGTCACAAGTCACTGTCATGTATTTTGCCTCCTCTGAATGGGATTATAACTTGGGTGACATTTGCTTTTGTGCTCAATTAACAAAGCTTCTATTGAGTGTTATTTCATCTGGAGGGATATCCATGCTCAAAACAGTCTCAAGTCGAGGAGTAGTTCACATTTCAGATCCTGGTTTCCAGGCTTAGAGTTCTCTCAACACAATCAAATCAAAGGTGGTGGCAGAGATACTTTGGGAATAGTGTTTGCTGTTTTTTAGGCTCATCCCTTTACATTCATCTGACAGTTAACCAGCTTTTCACTCAGTGGCTTCTCCAGCATCAAAGTAAGCTCCTGTGTTCCCGCCATATCCCTCTTCTGCAGCTGCTTGTTTCTACCTGTGCACCACAGTTTCTCTCATCTGTGATTGTACCACAGTATTTTGCTGCTGAGAAAATTGCATTGAGCTATATTCTCAACATAACAGCAAAAAGCAGAGAGCCAGCTGCAGTATTTGGTCTGGTAGTATGCAAACAAATTGCTTTCAATTAATATTCTTCTTTCAACCAGGTGTTAGAAGGGATATATTTCTGACTCTTTAGGTCAAAACTCACTGTACGTTAAGCAACATATGCAGTTAAAATTAGTTTATAACACACATAAGAAAAATAACCCGTTGTCACTATCTTTGTTTAGACTTTATTTCTATAGGCAAACAAAATTGGACATGAAAAAAATCTAGACGAGGGCCCTCCAAATCCTGCTTGATGAAATCAGGGGAAGATGTTTCTCATTTCTAATCAACTTCCAGTGCTTACTAGATGCTCTACTATTTGAGCATTTAATGATTATAAAGAGTTAGGCTGATGCATTCAAGCGTGTGTTTGAGATTCAAACATTCAGTTCTCACCAAGATGAAAGATAGAAGTAGCGACCCTTTGCATGACTACTGCAGCATAAGCAGGGAAAAAGGCCTGTGAATGAGGACAGTAAGGCAGTGGCAAGGCAATAGAGTATGACTGAAAATACAACAGTGACAATAGTAATATTGGTGTAATTTACCAGAGTTAATTTGTTGGAAGTTGTCAATTTTTAATTCAACAAACACTGTGGAAACAAAGATTCCTTATGAAGTGGCTGCACACCCATTCTTAATTGGATTCACTATTTGCTAAATTGTTAAGAGCAGAATTTGCTTCGTAATTATTTTAAATTTGGTGTGTCAGGTTGCTTACACATTTATAATACAGTTCTTCAGATGCTAAAGCTTGAAAGAGACTCGAATGGGGACTGAATTATTAAATGCTGAAGTAAGCGTCCCTGTATAACAAATAAGCATATTCATAAAATGATAGCTATTTTCAACAGGCCACCGTTTCACTGTTAGAAATATTTACATATTTTTTTTCCAATTTATATACAGCTAGGTCATAACGTAGGTCAAACTTGATACGTAGTTCCTTTTTTTCATTTATTTAATTTTTTTAAGTACTCAAGAGTAGACCCAAGTTTTTCCTCATCAATTACTCGCAGCCTTTGGGGGGTTCCCATCTGAAAGGAGAGCTGTAACCCCGAGCTGACCCGTGCACCCTGCAGCTGTTTCTCAGCCTCGTGTTTTCTCGGTTAAAATAATCCGACTCCTTTCGCATGAAATGCAAGTCTTCAGTGCAAAAGCGCTTCTTTACCACTGGATGGGGCTCTCAACACACAATTGAAGTCCAAAGCCTGCCCTGGTCACGCCAGCGCTTAGCTAGAGACCGGGCAGGGCTCGCTGGTGAGCGGAGGGGAGGGAGCAGAATGCAGGGCTGACACCACGCAAAAGCAGTGCAGGAAGAGGGTGCTCACCTTTCATGGTTTAAAAATAGGGCTCGTTTATTAGCGTTTCTATTAGCCACGCAGAAATGAATGGTATGATAACGCTGAAAGTGTGTATTACATGCATACATGTCCCAAAGCAAAAACTCGTGCCTACTAATGTTTAGGGTGTTAACGTGAGGTCTCAACAAGCAGAAGAACAAATAGCTCAAAAAGTAAGGGATGTTATATTTCTCTTCCTTCACCTTTTTTTTCCCCTTTTTTGACTGTGTTATTTAATTTCACTTACTTGTATATTTCATAAAGCCATAACAGTGGAGACACGTATGGCTTTAAATTTATTTCTAGAAGTCGAGAGATGGACTTACTTCCATTTTACAGTTGCTGAACAGACACACAAAGGGAGATTTTTTTGGTAAAGGTCACAGAGAAAGTTCATAAGAGAAAAGCAAACAGTGTGAGCTTGCCAGACATCGGGCTCATGTTTGTACCATTGGGACACCCTCACTCTTAATGGTATTCTAAGCACTCACCTCCTGCATTCAGGATGTTCAGGATGTTCACCTTCTGTTGAACATTACTCATGGTCACTGTTCATTAAAAATAAAGAAGTCACAATTCCAGTTTGACCATGTATTGCTGTACATGGAATAACTCAAAGCTGCAAATTCTGCAAATACATTGCTCAATACACTGTGCAGGTTGAAGCTTGTGAGGGAGGAATAAACACACGAGGGAGCTAGATGGCCTGTGATGGCTGCTAACTTTAACAGGAGCAAACAGGAAGGCAGCATAAACAATTCTGCTCTGATGCATATTTTACCTGTGACACTTCTATTTCTGCTACTTTTACTATGAACTAATATGGAGTTTATTTTAGTTATTTTCTGATGAGCTTCAGGGATCTGTGGTTCCTCACTCTCACTACCCCAATCAATTTTAATTTTTTTTTGTATGGTTATTCTTCAACCTCAGTCTCCAATCATTTTTCATCATGTAGCCTTGCCCATTTTCTGATACAGCACGTTTAACGCTATTATCTAGGACGCCACACACTCATTATCTTTTCTATCACTAAAACTTCACTTCTGTCTCTCTGTTATCTCTGAATCTTCCTTTCTCAAGCCTCTGGCTTAAACTGCTGTCATTTTTTGAAAAACACCCAAAACCACAACCAAAACACCCCCCCCCAAAAAAAAAAAACAAAAAAAAAAACAAAAGAAATCGAATTTTCTCATTTCAATAAACCTAGAAATTAAAATTAATTCCTGAAAACTTGCCTGATTAAAAACTGGGGTCAAGTGGAAGACTATAGTCTATAAGCTTTTTCCTAAGTCTCTCCATGGAGTTGATTTCAGCTTTTGACTGCTCAGCAGACTTTTGTTTTCCCATTCTGCATCCTTAAAGTGTGCTATCCCCTCGCTACCAGTGTTTTCTTCCCTTCTAATCTGTCCTACCATAAAGAAGCACCCTGTGACAGACTTATGTACTATAGGAAGTCAGTATACTTTGGGGCTGGAAATGCAAAGCCCCATGAATTACATGTTCATAGCAATTAGGAGCCTGAGGATAACCTGTCAGGAGAAAAATATTTCCCGAGAGAAAAATTGGAGAGCCAAGGGTAATGACTGCTGTTGGAGAGCCAAGAGGCCCATTGGCAGGTTGGAGAAAATAGCCGGTATTTCATTTACAAGGAAAGAAAAGAAACTAGGAAGTTTCAGCTTCTAAAATTGTTTTAGGTTTAACTTACATCTTCCAGTAATTCAGCTTCAACAACTAAAATACATTCACTTTCGGGAAATGCTGTCATCTCAGTTCATGGAAATGGACCGCCCAAGACCTGAGGACAGCCTGGGCATCTGCAGCAGAGCTGTCAGCGCATTGTGTTGTTCAGGGGCAAACACAGGGACTGGGTCGTCTCAGCCAAGGAAGCCATCAGTGCTGATGAGCAGCATTTCTTTACCAAGTGAATCCACTTGGTAAAGGGACCTTTAAAGGTCATTTAGTCCAACTGCCCGCAGTGAGTAGGGACATCTTCAACCTGATCAGATTTTTATCCTTTGGATGCTGGGGACAGTGGGAGAACTTGCTGGGCTGATGGGTAGTGTTTTGAATCAAGGCCACAAAGTACTCATATGGGCCATTTAAAACCTATCCAACTCACGTAACAGAGGGAAAACACTCTTAACACAATTATTGCTTTTCCTGATGCTTCCAGCCAGCACAGGGAACTCATAAAATGAGGCCGATTGGCCCGTTTGAAGGAAGCACGCAGGAGTGTGAAGCTGTCCTGTCTTCAGAGACCATAGGAGCACTTCAGTGTTTGCAGCTGATGTTGAGTTAACAGTGCAGACACCAGTGAGAGATGGGAGCTGCTGACCAGCTTACCTAGCCACTGTACATTCGCAAAGAAACTAAGTCAGAACTAATGGCAAAGCAGGTACTTGGAGGTGACCAGGAAGTGATACAAGGCTCCAGTGAGTTCAAGCCTGAGGCTGTGCAAAGCAGTGATTGTAGGAGATAAGAAAACCCCACAGCCACTCGGGGCAGAAGAAACGTGCTGTTTATCTTAGTCCCAAAAGCAGTTAGGCTTTTGGGAGTTCTGCCCTTCCTGTGGTGACTTCTACTTGCTGCAGTTGACAAGATCTTCTGGCACAATCCTTTTCTTCCATATGTCCATTTTGGGGTGGTTACCATGTCCACAGAACAGCTCTGGAAGCTCAGTTTCAAAGTTGCCTATCTTCTCCCAGTGCCCATCAAGAATACGATACCCATAATCTTTCTGGATCTTATCTGCCTCTTATCTGGAGGAAGATGTGAGCATGGGTCCAAGTCCTCTCCCAACAGATGGCTTATCTCCATCCACTTTGCAAACTCTCATGGCGATGCTGATCTCACATGAGAAGCTGAGAGCACAGCCCATGTGCCAGCCCTTAGCAAGGTCCATCATCTTCTGGGCAGGGGAGGACCCCAAATCACGGTCTAAGGGTGACTGATACCCTGCAGACATGTAGCCTCTGCAGATAAACTTAATGAAGAGGGTGTTGATGGTCATGGAAAGATACAGCTGGTCCAAAAGCCAAGTTGATCCCAGATCAGGGAAAGGAGGAATCATAGAATTGTTCTGCGGAATTAGTTGTATAAAACCTACTTCTGGTCAATTCAATATTGTAACTAACCCATTTCCAAGAAGTTCTTTCTTTAGCTCTTTTTCCCTCCAGAAGTGCTGCATGCTGTTGATACCTGAATGACAGTCTGGTATTTGGCCAGACTTATTACCCATTTCTTAAAGGTAGCTACCACTTTCGCTTTTTTCCAGCAGTACCATTCTGGCTCAAATTTGTTGAAAGCTCTCCTGCCAGCTTTGTATGTCAGCTCTTTCAGGCTTCTGTGGCAGAGGTTATCCAATACATCCCTACTAAATGCAGTGTGTGAACTTCTGAATTTTGCTTCTTCTTTAGGCTGATCATTTCCGTTTCCACACCCTCCTTTCAGCTAGCCATCCTGCTTTATTAAAACTTCCTCTGCTGAAAACCAAGCCAATATCTTTGCTTGTTTATAGGAAGTAGTCACTGGGCTCAAGTGACTGTCCTTACTGCATACAACACTTTCCCTCTTCGCTTTTAAAAAGTTACAGGGTTCCAGGCCTGTTACGACTTCTTTACTTATCATTGGCAATATAAAGGAGCAATGTTCCTTATAAAGGGTAATATTGGATTTCTGAAGGTTTTGAGTAGTGTTGCCTAGGTATAAGTAAATAAACGTTCACACACTATACACTGAGAAATAGATTGAATGGCTTGTTCAGCCACATTGAAACTCTACTGTGACTTGTGTCAGTGGATCACGTATGCTGCTTGGCAGAGCAGAATTTGACATCTGAAGGATGCATTTTTAGTGGCAGAGTGTTTGGAACAGTCAATTACAAACAGTACTTTCCAAGGATACAGCCGCTCAGTGTAATGATTTCATCTGTTTCCTTGGGGGAATTATGTGATGAATCCACACAGAGCATCTGATTGCATTTACCACCTGCAGGTGTTTTTAAAGCCCGTTCTTGGTTTAAGGAACTTTAGAGCTTCACATATCCAGTGGGTCTGGTTATGGGTTTTAGAAAGAGTAGTAAATTATTTTTCTTGTATGAGTATTAACTTTACCAGTATATCTGTTGGTGTATCAATTGACATATCAATTTTGTATGTAGTTTACTATAGAACTCTACCAATAGAGAAATGCATTTCTACTATGGTTATATCATTGTAAGAGAACACTGAGTTTCTAAATAAGCCCAAACCTACTTTTTAAATAGAGTCTGTGGAATCAACCATATGGTAATAAACCTCTCTGCAGAATATTTTGGACTTTCTAAGGATTCCATAGCACATTTTGAAAGAGGTTTATTTGCACTTGTGCATCCTGTCTGCTCACATTTAGTGAAGGAAGATCTTTCTTGGTACTACAAGATACGTTTCCATCTGTTACTGTGCGCTCAAACCATTATATATCATGCAGTTGAGAAGCAGAACTCCATTCCAACATTTTACACATTTGCAGTAGGCTATGGTCTTGGAGCAAAAGCAATCACTCAATTTTAAGATCTGTGACTTAACTTATTTACTTAGGAGACCTCTGCTTACAAAGGACACTAACAGAGTCATGGACTTTTGTGATTTTAATAATCATTAAGATATCTTGTGTGCTTAAAAATGAAGAGAAATACTTTAAAAATAAGCTACTGCAGTCCCTGCAATGCTGTAGGTAGGAATTTTCTTTTTTTTTTTTTTAGACTTCTGCATAGCTGAATAGAAATAGCTGAACAGGTCTTCAAAGAGAAAATGAGTACACTTTTGAGTACTAGCTTTCTTTTATTTTGACTTTTTTTTTCAGACAGCATCCTTGTGATTGGGCAGAGTGTGAAAGTGCAACCACAAGGAAGCACAGAAACATCTAGGCAGTCTGACCATTACAGAACCTATCTAGATCATCAGTCTGGCAATATGTTTTATAGCCCTCTTGGGAATTTCAAGTACTGTAATCCTCCAAAGGCAGAACAGGTCTCTCGTAAGGATAGTATCTCTGTTAGAGCACTGTTAAAAGAAATGCTTGTAAGCTTAAGCATTATGAAATATCACAGGAAAAGAATTGTGATGAGCAGTCTATAGCCCCTTAAGCTGTTCATTTTAAGAGAGGCACTAAAATAGCTGTGTCTAGTTTGCTCTGGTACTAAACAATGAATGCACTTACTGATTTGCTAGTTTCTGCAAATATGAATTCTCAAATTATCAACTAAGCTTTATTCCATTTCTCTAAAAGCAACAATTTTAACAGAATGTTTCTGCCCATCAGACTATCAGTGTTACTCATGCAGGTGTGTACTAGGTACTTCACAGTAATTACAGTTAGTAAAAATCTCCTTTAATCGTGTTTTTATAATGGGTTACCTCATATGGTATATTTCCATTCATTATTGCATTATCTGCTGAAGATGTTTAGGTATTTCAGTTCTTTCTTTCTTCTCATTTGGGAATCTGACAAAGAGTGGGAAGTGAGAAAAGTGAGCTTATGTGTCTCTCCCATCTCCGTAACTCAAACAGAGCTGCAGGAAATCTGTACTTTGATATAGGCATCCACCTAACTCATACAAACATGTCCCAACTTCTTAAGTGCAGTCAGTCAGTCTGGATGCAATAAACCCCTATGCAAGCATGGAACAAGCTTGGTCTGACATCAGGGAAGAAAAAACATCTCTGAAAGCTGAATGACAATGACAGTAGGTTCCTGCATAATTCTCCAGGGATTCTTCACATACTTTAAATCACATTTTCTCTCTCATGTCTGTCTGTGTTTTCCCTCAGCTGTGTGCCGCAGAGGAGCACCTGTAGGGCCATTGGCTTCCTTTCTTGAATGGGAGTATTAAAAAGCACAGGGGAATAAGTTGCAGCTCTCTCTCAAATGCCTCTCTAATTGTGGTTGATTGTATTACTGTGCAAACTAGACATGATTTTATTTTACTGAAAACAAAGGTGAGCAGATTTTGTATGGAGATATGATACCTACTACATCAACAAGCAAACTGTTTTAACTACTTCGTGGCTACATTCAAATTTAATTTTCTTTCTTTCATGATATATCACAGAGAGATAAGACAAACCAGTTACAGGAATTGGATTTCAGCTTGGCTCAAACTCCTTTTTCTAGCTGTCTGTGAAGCTATGGTGGTAGCTCCACACTTTAAGGAGCAGGTCATGCGCCTATGAAACAGAAGTATTTCAAGACTCATGCTCCCAGCCATGAGCATAAAAATGACAGCTTGCAGCTGTTGGTTCAAAAACAAACCAACCAATCAAACAAACAAATGAAACAAAAAAAAACAAAACAAACCACCAAACCAGAAACAAAAAAACCACACCAAAACCAAAAAACAAAATCACAAGGATGTTAGGGCAACGTATGAAGCCCGGCAACTTTTCACTGTCTTCTCCAAATGAGAGTATGGACTCTAGTCTAGAAAGATTGAGGATGACAAAGACATGTGCATCTGAATTTAAACAGAAAAGGCAGTCTAGAATGACAATGGAGAGAAAGAGGACCTTTTAGGATATGATTTACATCATCCTAAAGATGTGGGGGTTTTATCTTAAACAAAAGCTAAGGATGACCTGTGTTCAGAGGCACACAAAACACTGTAGCTGTCTAAAGCTAGCGAAGGCTAATCCCCGTTTATTTCTTATACCTCTGTGAAAGCTGAAGGCTAAACAGAGGGGACACACCCAAGCTGACTTTCCTACAGAGAGAAAAGCTGCAGCATAAAGTCAATCCTAATCAGTTGATGAGTTGGCTTTGGTTATGGCCAGAGTTCAGCAGTACTGCTACTATGTGTCTTATCTGAGTGTACACTTAAAACGATTAGCACCGGTCTCAGCAGTCCAACTTACTTTTTGGGGGAGAGGGAACATAATACACTAATTACACTTCTCAAATCATTTTCAGTTGCACTCAGACCTTTAATCATGATCTACAAGAACTACAGGGCTATAAAATGCTTCTACTTACTGAGCTGTGTCAGGCTATGTTTATTTTATTTTTTTATTTCCCGAGAGGTGCTATAGTGGGTTATTATCTCCTATAGCAGTAGCCAATTTGTCCACTGCTAATTCTAGTTTCCACAGTCCAATAGCTATGACCACATAAGCTAAGTAGTTTCAGAATAGAATTAACTATTAAAATGCAGCTTGTGTTATGTCATAAAGATAATGGGAAAGAATTCAATTCTAGTTTTTTATTTCCACACAATATGTTCCATATTTCTAAAATTCTTATTCTTGCCCTAAACTAGCTTGCTGCATGGAACCAATCTATATATAAGCCATAAAACATATCAATGTGCCTATACAATGAGCAAGATACTCTTTAATTTTTTCCTCTCTAAGTGAGATAATCTCATGTATTTAAATAAATATCCTCCATGTAATGGAGGTGGAATTAGAAAATCTAATAACACTACATTAGAAAAACATATTGCTATTAAATGCATTGGCCAAGTGATTCAAAATTCTTACCACCCCACACTGTATTCAAAATTCATATTTCTTCATGAGACCTCACATATCCTCAAGTAAAAATTTTTAGTCTGAGTTTTCTCCAAAACTGAAATTCTCTTAGAAGTTTACTTTAAGGTCTTTTTTCACCTATCCACATACAGGTGTATGTTCCTTATGAGTACTAATAAACAGATTTGCTTCAATTGTAAGATGAAGTTGATGCAAAAGGTTCAACTGGTTCCTAGAATGTAGCACTGAATTATGCACAGACCCATATATTCAAAGTCAGTTTATGCACAATATCAAGGCTTTAAAATATATATTTCTGGAAAGAACAAGGTCATTATTTGTTTAAAAGGCTAATAAAAGTTGCAGTTTAAACTCTGAAACACAGAAGGTTTTACATTACACATGGTAGCAGTATAAACAGGCAATGAAGTACATGAAGCACAAAAAATAATGGGAAGTTATAATACTTTTTTTTTTCTTCCTTTGGTGGCACTGGTCTGAGAGATGAAGTGGGAACTCCAGCACTAAGTGACACCAACCTTCACCAAAAGGGTCCTTGTTGGAAAACATTTTCAAACTCTTGCTACACTTCAACATGTTTCAAATAGAAAACCCTCTCAAAATGCACACGTTTTGTTTAATCTGTCCATCTCAGATGACAGATATCCCTACATCACAGTCCACCTTTTTCAACAAGCCATCAGGCCTTAACAGTAAAGGAAGAACAATGTGTGTTCAACAAAACTTAAGGTCAAATATTTAGCTAAGGGTTAGACAAATTGTTTACAAGCAAAGATAAAAGCACTTTCACCTCAATTTAACAGTACATTTTGTGTAGTCTCACCTGTGAGAAGCTATCAGAGAAGGAAAGACTCAGGTTACACAGCTTGACCTGTTTCTGGATGATGTCCTCAGCTTTTCAACTCTTCTTCACTCTGAACTCTTTAAATATCGTTGTGACTAAAAACTAAATTACAAATGTAAATGCCCCCGTAGTTCTCCCAAATCAATTGGTTTACAGCTTAATCTGCAATTTCTTTTCTTATTATTATACTTAATTTGCTGGAAGAACATAATATGCAGGCTATTGCTAATGTTATTAATGACTTGGGTTGCTTCAGAGTTTAAGTTCAAATTTTTCCCTCTCTGCCCATGCTTTCTAGTGCCTACAGTCCCTGAGAACATAAACCAGGATTCCGGCTTCATGTACATTTTGTGAAGCTCAGCTTCTTCAGTACACTACCGCTTTTCTGCAATAGCTACATGACAATATATTATGCACTGTGTGACGCGGCATTTTCTCCAACCCCTTTTCTAAACAGGCACTGTAATTTTTAGATATCTGTTTCCCGACATCGTGAGGGAAATTAGCTGTTCTGAACTATTTCTTACTTATACACTTAAGTTGTTTTTCCCTAGTTGTTTGGTGGGAAGGCTTTTTCAGAGTCCTCCTGAACTGTCTGACTAACATGAAATTATTTTCCTCTTGATCATGTAAATCGGATAAGTGTGTTATATCGCAACACAAGGGGAAATGAATTGAATTTCATCCCTTTCACCGCCTATTTTTCCTTGTAATCTCATCACAGCCAACCATAATAGTAAAATTTTATTTGGTGGAGAATTAAACATGAGCTATTTTACACAAAGAGCAATCTAAGCTGAAGAATTTGCAAGCATTACCTGAAGTCTGGAGAGGCTAAGTTTCTTTGACAATTCAAGTAATAAAATGAAACTATTATTGTAAGTGCCCAGCTGATTAAACTGCTTGTTTCATCTATATCTAAAGCTGTGATAGTCACACTAGCTCCTTTAAAGTGGTCCCAAAATATGTGGTACAATTTCAATTAGTAAGGATAAACCTGACCGGTTAAGGAGTGACCCAAATGAAGTTTTCACAGAAAAGTAAAAAATAAATGATGCAGGTTTTTTTTTATTTTAAGTTAAGGAATTTGTGAAATTATCTTCTCAGTATCACCATTATATTTCTTAATGTCTGGGTATACACCACATGACAGTAGGTAGTGGTAAAGTCAGTCAAAACAAATAAATTAATCTCTAAGTAAAAGAGTACCAACCGACACAAGTGAAACAAAACCAAGACATTATTGCAATTCATGTGTTTATAAGCTTGTGTAACCTAAGAAACCAGATCATATCTTTTAACATGAAAACTGTCTTCTAATAGTGTCGGTAAAGACAGATCATGCAGAATTGTGAATCAGCATCTCAGAATGGAAACCAGTAACTGCCACTCCTCCTTCAGATTCTTGCTTCAGAGCTTACAGGTTTCCCTAAAATTCCGTCATTTAGACAAATGAAAAAGCTAGGGTAAATTTAACAGCACGACTTGTATATTTAAAATCTAGCAATCTCCTCAAGATCTTTGGTAGAGTAAAAACAGGCTGCAGCCTACTGGAAACCATGAAGTATCAGATGTCCAGCAACCCATCTTCCAACCGGTCAACATTTGGCTGATCAGCTCCTGTCATTTTAGCCAACTTCAAAAGGTGCTGCCTACAAAAATATCAATCTGTAAGGTTTGAGCACTAAAAAAAATCATTTTGTTATATGCCAGTTTCTGTAGCATCACAGTTCCAACACATCTTAACATCTGGCTAACCATAATTTCCAAAGTGTAGTAGTACTAAAAGCAAGGCCAAAAGTTAGGGAAGTTATGAACAGAAAAGTTGAGTAACTTGAGTGAGTTGTAGGCATATGCACTGCATAGCCATCTTCTTATTCCACATCTATATCACTGTCATTAGAGCACATTAACCTATGTGATTCACTGAATAAAAGTAAAAGCCCTCTGAGGCTGGGTACTTCCCTGTCTTATGGAGGTGAGCTCCCACTGCAGCCACTTCCTTAAAAAAAGATGCTAGTGATATTTGTCTTGTGCTCTCTCACCTTTTTACATACACCCTCATAATACCTATAAAAATGTAGCATCTTTGGAACCTGTACTGTCAGGTCAAACATGGTGAATTGGTCAATGGTTACAAATTGGTCAATGGTTACAAATTGGGGAATAAAGGGAAGGAAAGGAGGACCAGAGACAACAGTGTAAATGTCTAACTCTGGTTTCCATTAGAAAATGGACTGAAATTATCAGGACATAAATTAAAAACAGAGATAGATAGAGATGAATCGATAGTGCTTAATATCATTAAAAGGACTGATTCTGTGATTGTGCTAAAAGATCCTCATCCATACCGGATCTGCTTTGGACAAGGCTATACACCAAGTACACAGGAAGACTTTCTGGGCTTTTATCCTGATGTGTATTAGTATGTTACAGAATCATAGAATCATATTGTCATTTAGGTTGGAAAAGACCTTTAAGATAATCAAGTCTAACAGGAAAAGGAAAAGGAATTGGGAATTTGTATTTTTTCCTATTCTCCAAAGAGTTGATTTAACACTTAACCCTATAAAACAAAGCAAAAAAATAGCCCACATCAGAGAAAACACATGACCTACAACACAGTACAGCGAGCATCTATAGTAGGTGAGTTTTCCTTTGTTCATAATCCTGACATAATGCAGCATTTCTTCTCCTATATTTTATGGCTGCATTTTAGCTTTTCTTTTTAAGAGATATCTAGAGGAAAAACTCATTTGAAAATTCTCCCATTTGTATGCTTTGGCAACTGAAAGAAAAAGAGGTAAAAGAATACAAGAAAATCAGCCAGCTCAGCCTTCCAGAAAATGTTAATAACCTATTGAATATTTCACTGAAAATAAAACAGATTCATATAATAAGTAGAAAGACTGGGGCCAGATTTTGGAGGGTTTGGTTTAAATGAAGTCTTTGCAAAGTCTTGTTCTGGGTTATGGGAAAAAAAAAAAAAAAAAAAAGTATTTTTACATATCTTAATGAGCTCATTGCAGGAATAAAACTCAAAATCACTACTAACTCAGTAACACCCAAATTAAGTTCACAGTACTCTGCTGACCATCCAAAAGTTTCCACATGCCTAACAGTAGATCTTTGTAATATGATTTTTAGCCTGTGGCACTGTTGCAATAAAAGAAGAGCTGCAAGGCTAGCTCTGTAAGTACTACTATAGAATCATTTAGGTTAGAAAAGGCTTTAAGATCACCAAGTCCAACCGTTAACTTAGCACTGCACTAAACCATGTTCCTAAGTGCCCTATCTGCACATCTTTTAAATACCTCCAGGAATGGTGACGCGACCACTTCCGTGGGCAGCCTGTTCTAATGCTTTACAATCCTTTTGGTGAAGAAATTTTTACTAATATTCAATCTAAATCTCCCATTGTGCAACTTAAGATCAGTTCCTCTTTGCCATATCTCGTTATATGGGAGAAGACACTGATACTCACCTCACTGCAAACTCCTTTCAGGTAGTTGGAGAGAGAGATAAAGTCTCCCGTCAATCTCCCTTTTTCCAGTTCCTTCAGCCTCATAAGACTTGTTCTCTAGACGCTTCACCAGCTTTTTTTTGCTCTTCTTTGGACATGCTCCAGCAAGCACCTCAGTGTGTTTCTTGTAGGAGGGGCCCAAAGCTCAACACAATTGTTTGAAGTGTGACCTCACCAGTGCTGAGTAGAGGGACACAATCCCTTCACTAGTTGTGATGGCCACACTGTATGCTCTAGTTGAATGGTTACACATAATTTAGTACCCCAGTTAATATTTATGGCAGGTTATCTATGGTCTACCTAATTTAACTATTAGCTGCAAGTCACAGTTCCACAAAAGAGAGAGAGAACACAATAATTAATACAGATAAAAGTAATTTTACAATAATTTTTAACGTGAAAAATATTTGGTATACATACCACAAGAAAGGATATAAAAAAATAATGAAATTTGTTCATTCAGAAAAAGAACGAACAATCACCATTTTTTCCCCATCTTTTCTACATTGAAAAGGTTTTGCTGTAGCATACATAGCAGGGGACCATTTCTATGCCTCAGGGAACGTGAAAATAGGTCCACAGGGTACATCTTTGAACTTGTCATTTAAGGTTCAAAATTCACACAAAACAGATCTTGAACTCAGACATATATTTAAGAGGATTTCTTTCCTAATAGAAGGCTGAGGGCTGACAAAGAGAGTTTACTTTTTAAGAGGTTTAAAGAGAAAAGATGAAAGAGATTTACTGAGATATTGTGAAACTACATGAAACAATAAAAGGAGAGGCTGAACAATAGTACATGCCTGTAAAATCCAGATTATGGTATCAGCACTAGTGACCATATTCCGAAAGTCTAAATTCCTCCCAGACCTCTCTGGGAGACAATGTTTCCAGTGTTCATAACTAGCTGACTGTATGAGTCAACTGCTGGTGCAATGCCAGAAGAATTAGACAATCTGAACACGTCAAAGAGTGTCATGCAAGTTTGCATGCTGTAAAGCTGCTTTTAAAATAGCTAACTAACTAAAATCACCATGGTCTATCCTTTAATCAGTCTTTGGTCTTCTGTTCTTCAGCGATGCCGGTGAAGGTTTGACTGCATAATGAGACAACTCACTGTTGTCTTCCAGAGTTTGCAGACAGCCCGAAGCTGGATAAGATGTGATGTACCCAACACACTTCGCTCTAAAATAATCTGCCTCACTGGGAAAAATACTCTGTTAAGAGTTTTAAGGCAATTTAGTCATAGTCCTAGGGAAGAAATTTGTTATATTTGTGCCTATAGTAATGGAAATGAATGTAGACTCTACCTAAGGTAGTGAAGCTGGGAGAAAAGTAGAGGGCACAGAAAAGGTTGCAGATGGCTCTACTATCAGAAATTACACACTCAGTCTGCTTACATGATATGTAAGGTACTACTCTAACAAAGATGGAAGAGGAAGGCTTATAATGAAATTCCTGTTACCTCAGAATAGGCCTTTTGAAGGAGCAGGGAACAGAGTTAATTACTTGCCCTTTTCCTTGTCTTTGTGTTTTTATCTCCTAATCAAACTTCATACACAAAATGCACCTGTGAAATAACAAACATTTTAGGAGGGAAAGTTGTAGCATATGTCCTTGCAACCCATCAGTATGCTTTTTTTTTCTGCAAACCAATTCAAAACAGCTTTAGGCTTAAACAGGCTTCCACTAAACTCAGAAGCAAATTAGAAATCTCTTCTCAGTCTCATTTTGCAGATTGCTAAATAAGGCAAGCAGAACCAAACTTTCAAAGCTCCCCTCTTTATACTCAAGGGGCTACAAATTAATAATTCGTCTTAATGTTGCGATATGAACCACAACAGTGAGAATCATAAACACTATAGGAAGAACTAAATGCAGCTTTGGCAGGGAGAAAGGGGGAGTAGAATAAAGGTGACCTTCAGAAAGCTCCATCTGGGCTAAGCTGCCTCCAGTGCCCTCCTCACCGCTGCAGAAATTCTCATACACATGCAAGAGCAGGGCAGGCAAGCCCCAGAAAACATTTCTTTATATGGTCTTCAACAACACATTTCTGTCTGAAGCAAGAGAATCTATTTTATTTCATTCTTTGGGCTTCTTTTAAGCAAAGTCTGCTTCTATTGCCAAACTGCTGAACCATATAACAATTCTGCAATAGCCACAAACAGGGTTTGGAATGAGATCCTCCAGCTATTTTCATTTGATGGGGCTTAAATACTGAGCACAGTATTTAGAAATCAAGGGCTAATATTAACTCTCTTTGCTACCTCTTTCCCTGCCATGTATGGGATTCCTGTAGTGAAATCACATTTTCATCCTGAAAATAGGAATTTAAATTGAACAGGCTTCAAAACAGTGAAAATTGTGTTTGTAAAGAAACCCCGGTAACATAATTTTCTGTTGAGATCTAAGTTCATTTCCCTATTTTTTCTAGCACTGACAACAGAAGTGCATTGTTTACAAATTTATTTTCTCTATCTTGTAAAAGGAACAAATATTAACTGGTCATAAAATAAGCTGTGTACATTACTATTCAAATATCCAACTTGTTAAAATCTGTGTGTTCTATACAAGATTGTGCAAGGCTACTTATCCTTTCAAAGACAGAACTAGTTTAAAGGTACAAAATTCTGTGCAGGCTGTTGCTTGACTATGTTCTTCTTACTGCTATTTCAGTTTTTGTGTAATACAAGATCACTAACTTAAACACTATCACACTCCAGTCTAGAAAAACCCTCCAAAAGTACCTACAGACCAGATTTTATATGCTACAGTTTTTCCATTTAGATAGAATGATAAAGCATTTTCCTGTTGAATAAACAAGATGCTACTGTTTTATAAGATCATAATTTTACTCTTAGCCTTGCAAGTTTTCCAACTTAAACAATCGAACAAAAGAGCATGACCCAGAGCCCAGCAGCTGGTGTTGACAGGAGCAGTCATAAGGCAGCATCCAAACATGCTGCCAAGGGTTCCTTACAAGTAATGCAAGGAGAGAAGAAGAGAGACCTCACCCATATGTGCACGATGCATTTTTGCTTTGTTTTGCTTTTTTAAACTGCTGCGTTTTCACAGGTCGCCTTTTAACTCCTATGAAAAATAAGATGAGTAACACTGCTTTGGTAGTTTGCCCAAGCATAAATCTGTTTCATTGTTTTTTGTGGAATTGGAAAGTCAGATATATTGAATTTAAAAAGTAAATTAATCAAGAGTATTGGAGAAGGTGGAAAAAGAAAAGGCCTGTTTAGCTCTAAAATGTACTGTAGAAAGGTCAGGAATGTATCAGCCTCTTGATTCATTACTTTTAGTTCACATTGACAGTGATCTCAATGGACTTGCTTTTAACACGAAGATGGGATAATTTGGTAAAGCAGTCTCAAGGAATTTTGATTCTGCTCAAAGGAAAGGCTGCATTAACACATTAATCTATGTCATATTAGAAAAAAAGTCTTGTTGTTGAGGTTACTATTGTGTATGAAAGGGGAAATTATAAAAGTGGAATGTGGAGGACAGGATTCTACCTTCTGACTGTTTTATGAAGCACCCAGAGACTATGGTGCCACATCTGTGCAGTCAAATTTGGTACGAAATTCAGTTTTCACCTATACTTGAAAAGACTGACAGGCAGGAATTAATCTCATAGTTTGTCCAGATTATTCTAGTTTGTATTGATTGCCAGCCTCCTTCCAGAAATTTTGCACTGGGTTCTTTAGAAGAGCAGTTATCCTACCTATTTAATACACCAAACAGCACCACACAATGTGCAGTATGGGTACAGATATTCTCAGTACACTCAATTCTACTCTTTATATAGCAGTTGATTACTCCAATTACATTTATTTTGTAACTCTACTACATCGTTAGCTCCAGTTAAAGTTTAGTTCAGGGTTCAGCTGAGCTGGTCCTAGTAAATGTCCCTGAAAGCACATCCAGAAGTCTCTGTTCTGGAGAATCTTCCACCGAAGTGTGAAGGATACATATTTTAGGATTGTGAAAACATTTTTTTAAAATCTGCTTTTTATGTGGAAAATTATTTGGGGGCAGAGGGTGTAAAGATTTAAAAAAGCAGAATATATTTTCATGAGGAGATTGCATTAGTGCATTTTCATTAGTATCAGTGCAAATGTCAGCAAAATACTCAGATAGCTATGATCTGATTGTAAAATCTTGATAAATTCTGACATCTTATCCTCCCTTTCCCCCACTCTCATCCTCCTTCCCAAAAAACACATTACTATGTGTCAGAATAATGGTTGTGTAACTCAGACATGCATTGTACTTTGTTTCATGTTTATTGCAACCACAATATTTGATTTGAAGATAATTAAAATAATCTTGCCCTGTGAACACAAAAAAAGTCAGTAATTCCATTTTGGATCATATGTTTGAGAACAGGCTTAATTATACAGCAAGTACAATGCTCAAGAAGAAGACATTGCTGTAGACTGCAACTGCACAGTAGTTTCAGGCAACTGGAAACTATTTGACAGCAGTCCCACATGCGTACAATAACCATATATGTTTTGAGGGTAAATTCAATGGAACAGTACAGATTCAGCAGCATCTGGAGAACTATTAAAAAATACAGTTTGTAAATCCTTTGAGTATCTTGGGTAAAGCTAGAGTTGCAGTGAAGTGGTTTTGGCACTGTTCTGTTAGGAACGCACAAATTTTGAGTGTTATGTTAACAGCGTCAGTATCACACCTAGTGAATACCTCAAAGAAGATGCAGTGCCAGAGTCCTTATGCCTTTGAGTCTCCATCTTGTGTGCTTTCTCAAGCATCCCTGATTCCCTTTGCATTTAGGGCGTAACTGAGAGATTAAAGTCGTAGGAATCTATCAAGATGCACCTGCAGAGCATTCACAGAGTAGTGAGGATTGAGCAAATAATTGACCAACAGCAGCCCTCATTGCATGTGTATATGTATATATAATACTTCTTATCTTATCCAGCCACCAAGTTATTATCATAACAGAACTATAAACTGGTATAAAAAAAGCAACCAGCTGTAGCTTGAGTTACATGGAGCATATTCAGTCACCTATGCCTGTTTTATTGGTTTTGTTAATGAGTCTATTCATAACCTATATGAGTAGCAAGGTGCAATTGTTAATAATGTAGGTTAATTGGATCCTGATTTTATCCAAATAACCTTTGCAAATATTAGAATTAACTCTCTATGTACAAAAAGTTTTAAGTGTCAGAATTATTCAGTTGGGTCAGAAAAATATGTAATGCAGATACTGAATTTCTTCAAACTATCTAACTTTTTTAATAATTTAAATTAAGACTGATGAATAAACTTACAAATGTTGACAAAATTAATTTCTTACTCAAAGAATAAATGACAACAAGTTGGAATGATCTGCTGGATTTCTGCATAGATTCAAATTAAAATATACCTAAATAAAAATTGTAATGAAATTTCTGTGAAAAAAAATGTGACTACAAACATTGAATAGATAACTCACAACAATTTACTTGCATTGGTATTATCACATAAGACTGCATTTATTAGTTTTTTTCCATCTTTTCCTATCTTCAACTTTCATGTCTTTTGCTATGAACTTTGACTAGTGTAGCAGCTGCTTGCTCATAAATAATTAGTATGGAGAAAAGAGCAAAGCAATCCGAGTCTTCGTGCAGTTAATCTATTTGTTCTTTAGGAGTTAATTCATCATGGAGAAGTGGGAAAGAAAAAAATTTGCTGTAAAGAAAGTAAATTAATAAATCAATGCTGTACACACCTAGACATCTTGAAGAGAAATGAAGAAGGCAGCAGACTACACTTGAGATGGAGGAATAACAGCCAACTGCAGTAGCTATGAGTGGGGTGAGATGAAGCATCAGTAAGCATCATAGAATGTTTGGGGTTGGAAGTGACCTCTAGAGATCATCTAGTCCAATCCCCCTGCCAAAACAGGATCACCTAGAGCAGGTTGCGTGGGAATGCATCCAGGCTGGTTTTGAAAGTCTCCAGAGAAGGAGACTCCACAACATCTCTGGGCAGCTTGTTCCAGTGCTCTGTCACCCTCACAATAAAGAAGTTTCTCCTCGTGTTGAGGTGGAACCTCCTATGTTTTAGCTTGTACCGGTCATTTCTTGTCCTATAACAGGGCACCACAGAAAAGAAACTGATCAGACAGCAGAAAGACACAGAAATAGCCCCCAAGAGTCCAAAAGCCCTTATAAATTCATCCTTAAAACATAACTGCTTTGTGCTGTCCTCTCTACCTAGAAAAAATGTGTACAAATGTGCTCATGGTATGCAGTTCTGTGATCCAAGACAGATTCTTATTAGCAGGATGTTGTCCTAAAGAGTAACCATCTGAAAGAGCTGGAGGATCCCCCAAAATATAATCAAAATTATAGTACTTACTGATGGACATTCACTGAAAAAGAATTTAAAAACTTAAAATCCTTCCAATGCAATCAAAGATATGTCTCAGAATTTTGGCTAATTACTAAGACTTCCTTTGAAACAGGAACTGACTCAGAAGGGCATTAATTACCATAGACCTAAAATAACAAAGAGTGTGAAAAGTAAATCTGAACTTCAAATCCTGTCCGCAGTCTAGTGGCTCCCACAATACATACCATCAGAAGTAATTAAGTTTTTATCCGTGTATCTAAATGGAGACAAGTTCAGTACCAAGTTTATGACTCAGCAGCCTCCAAAGTCTTGCTATTTGCTGAAAGTTTTAGTCTCATTGTTTCCTCTTGTAATAAAGGGCAGGTAAAGATCATTTTATTTTTCTCTAATTTGCATATATTTTTATTGGAGAAACAGAAGCACAGCAGAACAAGCTATATCTCCACAGTTAACTGAATAGGATTGTTCATTTGATGAGCACAAATCAATATAGGGGTCAGGAAGTAAATGCTAATTCTGCTTCATATGCTTGTCTGAATCTACTGCACATTGTTATGGAGTATTAAAACTCTCTAAGAGGTAAAGGTATACATTACCCTAAAGGCAGTTTGAAGCTGACCCACTTCTGGGATAAGGAAATTCAGGTCTATTTACTTTGTTGCAAGATTTTCTTAATCCGTATCTACATCTTGAGACACAGCGCCCACTGCACTGATCCGTCACTGCCTTCATCTCAGCCTACCTTTGGTGTTCGGACTAAATTCCATGGGGCAAACCTGGGGCTCTTTTTTGGTTCCCTCTCTGGTAAAATCTATTCTGGCTACACAGAAGCATCCATTGAACATTTTTTTGATACATTATTTAGAGTTGTTTATCAGAAAGCCAGTGCCTCACACCATCTTTATTCCCCATTGATTACATTTTCAGTTCTTTTGCTGAAGTGCTTCTGTCCAAGGTAACAACTGCCCAGGCAAAGACTGTTAAGGGGCAACTATTGGGGATAATAAAGTGTTAAAAATCAAAACAAAACAAAAACAACACCACCAGGACTACACAGAAAACACTAGCAGTAACAGGCTTTCAAAATGAATAAGAACAATTATCTGTCCTGACTAATTAGTAAACTTGTTGTGTAGTGCTCAGGAAAAGAGGAGTGCATTTATTTCCCAGAAGGAGGATCTATCTGAAGCCCTATTCCTTGACCCTTTAAGTAACACATTAAGGAGAGAATCAGAGTTGCTGTATCCTGCAATTTAATTAGATGCATGTTTAAGAAAAACTAATTATTTGGTAGACCCTTGATCTGCAGTCCTCTCTCATATGAATGCATAACTGCAAGATGAGTTCCTAATTACATCTTATCAGTGGTTCAATCTATTTCACGTCCAAAAAGAGAGGAGTATATGTAGTTCCTTCAGTGCTGTTATCATCCTTCTTTGTATTTTTTCTGTAAGCTTTCTAGAGTAGAAATGCTAAATAAAGCAGTTCAGCATAGCAGATCAGAGTAAAATATTATGTGGGTATTTAACACTTTTTGTTCTTTTCCAGGCACCTTTAGTGACACTGTATCCACTTTTGACACTGGTTCTTGTTATTTTTCTCAAACAGCCAAGGAGGAATACTGCTCTGCTGAGCAAAAAAAGTATTAAGTCTACCTCCATAACATTTTTACTGTCAGTGACTGTAGAGTACAGTGTCAGTACACTGGCAGAGTAATCGGGGCTGGAAGTGACAGGAACAGGACGTATTTTATAGTGCAAGAAGTTAAATACTACAAACATTAAGTAATCTTTTTCCAGGCTTTAGTTTTACACTAAGAGAAATATGCAAGATAATTTCTTCTAACTATAGTATTTTAAAGCCTTCCAGAAATGAATCATAATATCTGTAATGTGCTTACGCATACTGTAATTTAACTGGTCTTTAGTACAATGAATCTCTAGTGTGAAATTTTCCTTGTTAATGATCAGCATAAGCTCTCGTTCTTAATGCAATTATGAAGCCAAGGCTTACAGCCTATAGGCAACAGAGTAACAAGATGATATCATTAAACTTCTAATTTCATTCACTCATACCTATAGGGAAAAAGCAACCGTTATTATAAGCATCTTACTTTTTCTATCAGCAAAAGAGACCCTAGCATACATTGAATTACATATTATAGGTTCTTCTTTCCCCTGGGTAAGTAAATAAACTGTTCCAGCATTGGCAGTTTCTCTTTTAAATGTTTTTTTATTTTGAATAACATTAAAGGAAAATAAGGCAGTGCAGATAAAGAAAATCTTTCTTCATGCCAGGAGCAAGAGAACCCTTCAGCCGCTTTGGAGAGCCTCTTCTCTTTGAAAGAAGAGCCAGCCTACTGACCCCATCATAAGTTATGAGGTCCTCATAAACAGGACCTTTTCTCTACCCTGGGCTGCATTTACTAAGGCCTGGGAGTTGGCTTCGTCCCATAGACTTTTCCAGAAAAGCTTGGATAGCTGCTTTCCACAGCCTCCAAAGGTCCCTGTACGTGCTATGGCTTGAGTTCCCCACCTCAGATGAGTCAGTAACCTGATGGGAAGGTGCTAAATCTTTCCCATCAGTAGGAAAGCTGCACTTGCTCTGAGTGACTCTGGTCTGATAAAAGGTTGTGAAGTTCTAGAGCAGAAGCATCAGCTATTGATTGTCAGATAATGTCTTTCTGAACAGCACACAGTCTGTTAGAAGGGTAGGTGGGCCTTCTCTAAAGCTTCTCAGTAATTCACTGTCTAGGCAAGCAGGCCCTCTCAGTTGCATCATAGTATTTTTCCCTGGGGAGAAACTTATGGCTCAAAGGTGGTGTGTTCCTTGTCCACATTCTCTTAAAAGGGAGACACTGCATGTCCCAGACCAGATATTTCTGTACACATCAGGCATCTCCAGAACAGCCAGGCTCATTAGAGCCACCAGTTCAGCATGTGATGGGCAGACTGTTGGCACATGCATGCGCTTTTGAAACCAAAGGGTGAATAAGCACTGTTCTGTCTGGTAAACCTTCTTCTATACCACATGTCTCAAGACCATGAGTCTAAAAAAAAAATAAAATGTTATACACTCTAAATGTTTTGTCTAACCCTACAGACTGAATAATGTTTGTTAGTCACTATGATTTAAAAACCCAGTGTGATAGAGACCAGCTCTGTGATAGATCCCTATGATGACATTCCATCATACCAAATAGCATTGCTAGCCAAAACCATTATTTATTTCAGAGAACGACAAAGTGTATACCTGAAGGAGGGACAATACTCCCAAATTTCTCTGCCAGCTTTGGGCACTCGCAATAGTGTGTCTGAGCTACACATTATGCAATAATGTAGCGTGTACATTACATTTTAGATCTTTAAAATTCACAGGTGAAAAAGGAATTGTTTTCACCCTGCATAGAATAAGATAGGATCATTTTCTTCAGCGAAACTTTAGCAATTACAAAGGGGAGTCTCCTTTCACATCCAAACCCTTTTAGGAACATTCGTGGTTTCAAGAGATTTTAGAGTTACAGTTTGCTTTATTACACTTCATCATTTACACTCCAAAATATGTAGCTTTTCTTTCTATAACAAATATTGAATGAGACTTCAGTAGTAGAATATCCTGGACCTGAGAAACTAACATAATGAGCTTTAGAATGCAATACAGGTGTAGAGTATGTAACAGCTTTCGGTTCATTATTTCTGATTGAATATCTTAATGTAATTCTAAACCAACACAAAACCAGAAAAATAGTCTCACAATGGCGAAATTTAAGGAGAACAAAACATTGTGAGGTTCATAATGGATTTTTTACTTTTTTTTTTTAATTGTCATAATCTTACCTTTGCGGTTCTTAAGAGAACAACAGATCTGCTTAGCAGCCGACATCTTATACCTAAAACAGTTTTTTTGCAGGCCTTTAAATAAGATTCACCTGAAGGTGAGGATAGCTTCCTCTAACTGAGATCAAATTTTAAGGGTTTGCTTGAGAAACTGAGCAGTGGGAGCTTTGGATTAGGAGCTCTGTAACACATAACAGCTGAAAGAAAAATGTAATTAAAGAAGAGAGTAGCTGAATGGCTCTATTCTCCTCTATCAGCATTCTTCTCCTAAAGTAAAATTTTCATGCATGAATTAATTTGGTCTTAATCTTAAGGATTAATCCTAAAGATCTGGTTTTCACTCTGTCAGAATATTTGGATTGTCTTCATATTTTACATCTGCTTTGACTAAATTCTTAAAACTAGCTGGACTGAGAAAACCAGTCTCTGCACCCAGTAGAGCAGTCCATATTGCTGTACTGTTCAGATGAAAAATCTATGTTGCCCCTTTTTTCAGTTATCACTGAGGACAAAATGGGAGGTGGAAGAGCACATTGCTCTTTCTGTGTTTATTTTTCTAGATTGTCTCCCTGAACCCAACATTTCCAAATAAGAAACTCTGAGTAAACCCAGAAAGGTCTGCTGAAGCTTTTTAGCCACCTAAGTGTCACATATTTCTGATGGATAATTGTTTCATCTTTTCTGTAAAATCTGCAGTGATGTAGACTCTGTCACCTTCTCAGACAATGAATTCTATTTATCCTTACCCTTATAGTCAGCACATTTTTTCTCTACCATCTAATCTGTATCTTCTTTGCTGCAAATTAAATTTGTTACTTCCTGTCTTATCCTTTGGAAAAATCCTATTGCCTCTGAACTTGTAGCAACCAGGGTTTTATATAATTGAAGGCTGTTGTCACAATTTTTCTTTGTGCGTTGTCCTCTAAATTAAACAACTCCATGTCTTTATATCTTTCCTCATACTCCTGTTTTTTCTATGCTTTTGATCCACTCTTGTTATCTGCTCTGAATTTTTTAAAAGGTCACAAGTAACCCAAACACAGTAATAGAGCTGCATCCTTATTAAAATGGAAATACTCTGAGCATTACACCGGCCTTAGACAGCCTGAGGTTTGGGTTTTTTGCAAGCAACATGACAGTGTCGATGACTACTTAGTTTGTGATCCACTTTATTCATTCTAACTCTTCTTTTTATTTAAACATCTTATACTTTGTACATGTTCTCAGTTAATTGCATCTTACTGTTTTCAGACAGTTTATCCAGTTCATGAGTGGGCCTCATGTAGGGAGAAATTGCCTGAAAAGTGAGTATAGAAGCCGACTATCATGTGGCTGAGGAGAGGAGTGCTTGTAAAGTGACCTGTTAGAAAACTCACATAGTCAAGCTGCCCAAAATAGAATATTTAATTAAATAGAATGTTGGCATCTCTTGATGACTTCTACATACAGTCAAGTTTGAAAAAACAGAAGGTAACATTGATTCTGTAAAGGATCAGAGATCAAATTTAGCACAGCACTGTGTTCAACCAAGGGGAGAATGCTGTAACCATGAACACTGTCAAAATATGAATTTTCATATTCAAAGTATTTATCTGGCCTCCCATCTATCAATTTACTACAGAAAAAAAAAAAAAAAAAAAAGAAGTGTTTTATCTCAGTACCATGAGGATAATGCTGTCTTGAATGACTGTTGATTCAGGTCCTATTGCAACTAGAGATGAGAAGGAGAAAGGAAAGCTACCTCCCACAAAGAAAGGTGTGGATTACAGTAAATATTTTAGTGCCTGTAGTGCAGGCTACATACATAGTTTTGTTCATCAAAGTGTCCCTAACGTGGCCATGCAACTCTTTTTGCACAATACCACTACTTCATTTTCCATCTCTCAGCAGCTGTATTTATCTTTGGAGGGGAGGAGCAGAGACCAGCTTCTAGCACACTGCAATCCTCTTTCAGTCACTATTGTTTCCTAAGGAGAGATTGGGATGCGCTCTTTTTTCCTAACATGCCAACAGCCAGCGTGGATGGTTTCCCACTCTCCTCTTGCAGGACAGATGCTGGCAAAGTGAGGATGTGGCCAGACAACATGCAGCAGCTTCTTGAGCCAGGGGCACAACTGCCTCCTGGCTTACCCCTGATAACGTTTGCTTCTTTCTAATTGAAATATGCCCTGGAGTTTATTCCCTGGGTTCAGTGATGCTATTTGGAAACTCCTGTCTATGTGAATGACCCCTGAGAGAATAAACAGAGTGAGTGCACTGTAATAATTTCTGGATTTGCACGATCAAAGAATAAGCCCTTTCATGTTTACAGCACTGAATGATTGATGCTCCAAAAATCTGTTTTAATATCCTCCTTGCAACATCTTTCCTTTATTAAATTCTCTGGTTTATTTTATTTTAGTATCTAGGTGCATATAATCTGCTGCCTTTCACTGATATTTGAGAAAATAAATGTAGATCTATTAAAATATGGTTCATTTAAAATAAATTGCACTCTTCCATAAAAAATGCTACAGCATTATTCTTTTACATAAAATGAGATGATGTGACTAAATGCCACTATCACAGTCAGAAGCAAGCAGCATTCAGCCTGTGATATGTTAAATAAAAATATTGTAATATCTATGTCTACTGCCTCAAACATACTGAGTTCCTGCAGATAAACTTTCATGCTTTAGAGAAGAACTGAGAATTTGCAAGGTGGTGTTGGAATTGAAACAGATTTGAAAGCGAAGGTCACAGTCAATGTTAGAGAGCTTATACAATAAGGACAGTGTGTATACCCTAGACTTGAGCCTCTGGGGTTTTGGCATGATGAATTGAGTATTTTCAGTGAACATTTTCATTGGTAGGAACTGAGAATGCAAAATATCCAACAGAACTAGAATCATGACATCACAACGATAATTGTCCTAGAGCTGAGAAATTATTCTTGGAACATTTTTATTGAAACTGACGTAATTTCTCAAAAAAAGAAATTAATTACACAATGTTCTTTATTTTAAAATGTTTTCTCAAAGAACCTTCAACCAATTCTTTCTGCTATTTTTTATCCTAGGAAAAAATGTGAAATCCTGCACTAAACCCATTTCTGACAGTTTAGCAAAAGTTGCTGATTTTACTAAAAATGAGATAGGAATGTCTTGTATAAAGTAACTAATGGGTAATCGAGTCATATAGCCTGTGGCGTTATGCATATTATTAATGAGTCTTTGCTAGTGACTCATTTTTCATGTTAGAAGTCATCATTTAGCAACACTATCATTGTGTAAGCCATAGTGAAACTGTTAATAATATTCCTACCTAAAGACTAAACACCACATCCCAGTAATACATTATAAGGAAAGAAAAGGCTACAAAACATCTTGAGACATAGCTCTTGAATATCTAACAAGTTCATTGGGTAGTAAAGTGGCCTTTTAAAGCCAGAATATTTTAAGACAACTAGGAACAAGCAATTATAGATGGATTTTGTCAATTGGAAGGACTGTAATAGAAATTTAGAGTCAAAATAAGCTGTTTTGTTTGTTTTGTTTGAACTGATTTAGGAGAAAGCAGGAGAATCCCTGAGACAGAAAATAGTTAATGTAAATAATGCAAGGGAAGCTTTTACACTGATGCTTTCAGTTGAGGAAATGTGATTAGCATTTCACTCCATAATTGGCAGTTTTAGGTCACTGGCCTAGCCTAGCATGAATAAAATCAGCGAATGAAAAATGGCAATCATGAAGCAAAAATTAAAGAAAGGCGATTTGGAAAGGGAACTTTTGCTACCTCAAGTAAAGAAGATTAAATTTAATACCTCATTTAATGTCACCATTAATCTGTCATTGCATTGGGTCAATATGTGCAGAGGCAAATAGAGACAAAGAGGACACTAAGGGTAATGGGGCTTATGTGCATTTACTTCACTTTGAAAGTTTGACTCAGTAAAGATTAAACAGACAGAAAATGATTACTCCTGCCCTTTGCAGTGCCCTTGAGCTCTAGGGTCCTCCCTAAATAACTGAGTAATCACAGATTATGACATTAGGCTCAGAAGCGCAACCCTTGGAAAAAAAATGCCCTAGTACAGGTAAACCCTCTTGCCAGTGTTTTTCAGGTTCTGGTGGAGCTGAGGATATGGAGCAGCTCTCCAGGTGACATATTAAGTCCTGAAAATATACTGAAATAGTTTTTCAGTATCACTTACATGATGTGCTCTCAGTTCATACTGTGATTTACCTACCTGAAAGTCCACATTATATCTATGTATGTATGTATCTATGTATCTATGTATGTATCTATGTATCTATGTATGTATGTATGTATGTATCTATCTAATTTATATCTATATCTGTATCTAATCTATATCTATGTTTATCTACATCTATAACTAGCTATATCATCTATATATGGCTATAGACAGATAGATATAGATATGCACATATATATACATTTGTGCATATGTATACACACAAACATCCCCATTTATGATAAATTAAACAAAGCACATCTACATGCTCAGCTTCAGACATATGTTCTGATTGCAAGGACTTAAATGTTTCTATAAAAGCAGTTTCTAGAACTGGATCGTGCTACCTTAGGCTGCAGGTCTTACCGAGTAGTTTCCAGGGTTATTTATAGTATTTACAGTAATTAGTTATAGTAAAACTAATCTGGTTTTGCATTTTTAAAATAATATACTCTAAGACCATTGGTTCTGAAAAATGCAAGCAAGTACGGGTCCTATTTTCCATTACTTTTCATATGGAATAGCTATTTAAAGTTTTCAGTTGATGTTTGGTCGCAGGTGTAAATGACTACCTTAAGAATACAAGAAAGTCAGCCTATATACACATTTAAATGGCTCTTTTTTAGCACATGATGGTAATAATCACAATTCCTCTTTTACATGTAACTACATACACAGAAAGGAAAAAAAAATCTGTAAGTCACTGCAAGCAAATGGAAGGTAATTGTGGAGAAATGATAGTAAGCAGCTTGTAACAGGGAAACATGAGTAATTTTTAATGGCTTATCACTTGAATTTTGCAGCACTTGCAAGTATTGTTAATATGAATGTGGCCTTGGATATCCTGAACAACTCTTGGACTTTGTAGAGTAAGGCCTAAGCTCTCCAATGAAACAAAAATTGCTGTTTCTAAAAGAAGACTACATATATAATTCTCACCAGAAAGAGAAATTCCATTTACCATTAAGGGCCATTACACTATTGTTCTAGTATGAAAGGAATGAGATTAATAATAAGACCAGTATTCTACAGATAAAAAGAATTTGAACACAAGGGGAAACCTTTTTTTTCTTACATTCAAGAGGCAACAGTGGTACAGAAACACATACAGCCAACACAGGAATCTAGAGTTTGTTTAGATTCCAGTCCCTCAGTTAAACTATTCTTGAATCAAATTAGAAAGATATGTTAACATAGTGTTAGAGACTCACTGTCAAATCTCACTAGTATCACCTACTGCTTTTCTAAAAATTGGCTGGAAAATTTTTGGAGTCAAGGTCTCCTGCCTTTCTTTGTTATACAATTGGAAAGTTTTGTGGGAGAATCTGAAGGCAAAAGAGGAGGTAGGAACATATACTTTCGTTATATATTTCAGAACAGAGTACTTCCCTGTGCATGAACAAAGATAATAGGAAACACAGAGAGCAAAGTAGATAGAAGATACTAATGGCTAGCAGTCATGCAAGACTAGGCTTTAACAGGGGAAAAAATTTCAGTAGGAAAGGTGATTCCACTGATGTGTGTCTGGAATACATCAGAGAGGAAGACTAGATGTACATGACTTAATAGATAGCAATACTGAGTCTATACCTTTCATTACTGGGGGCACTTGATGAACAGATTCCCCCAAGCATTTGGGGAGGACTTCCTACACCTTCTGGGGAAAGGCGTATACAGTCTTGCCCCTTGACTTCATTTGAAGAATGCTTTTAAAGTCTTTATGGGTGATGTTTTAATAAAAGTTAATACAGCCAAAGCACAGAGAGGTGTGGATAGATGTTTAGATACTGCATCTCCCTTGTGATTGGTACAGGTTTGTATGTGGTTGCAAATTAAGAAATATATAGTGATAATGATACAAAACATTCATTCTAGGCTTGTATTTCGGGGGGTTTACACTCATCAAACTTTCATCTGTTGTGCCACAACTGTCAAGGTCTGCTCCTTGTCAAAAGGCTCCTTTTTAAAGAAAATATCTATAAAGAATAGGAAAGTGATTCAGCTTTTAAAATAAGAAATTATCCTCTGTTGCAGTTATTGTTTTCGTTTGGTTTTAATGTTATCTATCTTACCCTGGGCAGTGCCAAATGAGGTAGGAGATGGAAATGAAAATTTACGGCCTGACTGGCCTTTGCTGATGCTGCACTGAGAGAACAGCGTTTTGCTCAGCTACAGCAAGGGAAGCTACTGAATGAGGGCCAGGAAAGTTGGACTGTCTCCAACACCAGCAGTGTCATGACTTCCACTAAACTGTGTCAGTGTGCCGGAGAGCATCAGGTTACTGGTAATATTGTTGGGAAAGTCTACTTCTTTTCAATAATTCTAAGCCAGTTTTAGATGAGAAAAACAATATATTGCTCTTTTGGGACAGAAACAAAAGTTACTTTCTCAGGGAAACAGTCTAGAAATTGGATCTTTTCTGTTTCTGAAAATTTGAGTGGTTAAAGGATCAGATCATAGAATCATAGAATCATAGAATGTTTTTGATTGGAAGGAACTTTAAAGATCATCTAGTTCCAAACCTGCCATGTCAGGGCCACCTCCCACTAGACCAAGTTGCTCAAGGCTGCATACAACCTGGATGTGAAAATATCCAGTGATGGTGCATCCACAATTTCCCTGTGCAACCTGTTTCAATGTCTCACCACCTTCATAGTGAAGAACTTCTTCCTAATTTCTAATCTAAATCTACCCTCTTCCAGTTTCAAATCATTACCCCTCTGTTGTTTGAAGTGTGTGTGGGAGCGGGGGGGGGGAGAATTTAGTAAGAGAAAAGTCCCCTTGCGATCTAGCTAGTCCTCAGAGATTAGAGGGGCTAGGGGTGGCTGGACTGATCTCTTAAGAGGTATATCAATTAAGATATGTCGCTATAGGTCCGACTCCAGACCACACTTA